>JAADXW010000523.1:0-20004 GCA_023337975.1 Phytopythium ostracodes
CATCATCTTGACTTCTGCGAGGAAGGCGTTGATCTGTCGGATGTCTCTGCGGGTAGCAGGTAGTAGCATCTTGATGGCGACGACTTCTCCGTGGTAGGTGCCGCGGTACACCTCGCTGTACCCTCCGCGGTTGAGCAAGGACGTCTTCTGCACCTTTTCGAACGGGATCCGCATGCTGGCGACGTCGCCTACCAGAAGTGATTGCAGACGCGCAGAGCTGGTAATTGACGAGCTGCTGGAGGTGCCACTTGTTCCGGTGCCACGACGCTGAGGAAAGCTGCGGGTTTGTCTGGACTTGCAGTTGTTAGAAGATCCCGCAGTCTGAGCCTCGAGGATCGAAGGCGACGAGCTCGCCGATGCGGTAAAGTTGAACCACTCGGGCGAGCCTTTGCCTCCGCTCTTGAGCTTTCGCCGCCTTCTCTTGCGCCAAAAGAACCAGAAGACGGCCAGAAACACCAGCAGCACGGCCGTCACACTGCCGAGAGTGATGAGCACCGTCGTTAAAGTCTTCGCGTCCCCTCCCCTGCTCATTTCACAGGAGCCATGTCATATATTTTTTAATGAGAGATTCCACCAATCGACTGCTTTACTGAACGACTTGCCTCCGGGTGGATCAGCGCCATCGTGCGACGACGTGCTCTGGAGCGCGCCACTACTCTCAGTAGTGGATGATCCATCGGACAAGACTGGAGAAGGGGTCAGCCCTGGAGAAGGCGTCGCCGTGGGCGTCGGCTCTGATGCCGTCAGTGTTTTAGTGATCATCAACGCTGGATTTTCGGATGAAGAGCTCATTGTCGATGTCGGCGCTTCTGTATCAGCGGGCGCGCTCGTCGTCACTACTGGCGCTGCTGTCGGTTCTTGGAGCGGTGGCGTGGGCTCTGGGCGAGCAGACCGCGTGCCGACAGAGCCAAATCCACTGCTGGCTGTACCGGACTCGCCCTCCTTCTCGTCCTCTTCGTTCTCGTCGGCCTCGTCCTCTCCACTGGTCATCGCAGTAGCTCGGACCGCAGCGTATTCCGCATGCAGACGTCGGTGATTCACCAGGGGCTGCCCCGCGACGCGGAAGACACCCATCGATGCGACTGATGCGGTATGCCAGCGAGCTGGGCCCCACCGATGTTCAGTTTGGTCAAGTCGCAGGTCCGAGGCAGCGCGTCGTGTTTCAATCTGAGCAACCCAGTCGGTACGACTTGTTCGACCAGCAAATTGGCTAGTTCCAGCACTCTTCGGAGGGCCTTAACCTGTGTCGATCACTCTGTTCGGCTGTGGTCGCCGCTCTAAGCGAGTCACGTGCCCCGCCAGCAGCGATGAGTGGCGGTGTTGTTGGCTCGTTCGTCTGCCCATCTGTAGATCCCAAGGTAGAGCAGAGAGCTGTACAGTACTGTAGAGGCTAGGCTGAAGCTCACCAGTGTCAAAATGACTCTGTCATGTCAGCAATGCTGACAGCATCCCGCTGTACGGCCACGTCCCGTCCTTTGCAATTCAAATCGCCGAGCCGCATCATGGACGAGCCCAGGTGGCGCGCAGGAAGCTGTCAAACCGTCACGTTCCACATTCACAACGAGCCATTACAATACGTACATCCAATGAATAGCATCCCCGTAAATACATTTTCAGATTATGTGGGTAACATCAAATAGTAGTATTGTATAACGCAATAGTATCTATCACAAAAAAGTGTTATTTATTTCCCGATTCGTACCTTATTGAGTACGGACAATGCCTGGACGTGACGACCTCCAAGGTCGGCCACTTGCCATTCTGATTGAGGAGGGGAGATCCATGGAGACGCCCGCTGCTGTTGACGCTGCCGCTGCCGCTGCCGCCGCGCAGCCCCCGCCGGCGCCGGCGGCTGCTTCTGAGCAGCAGCAGAAGAGCATATACGAGACGGCGGCGGCGGACCCGAGCGTGCCGACTGTGTACCCCAAGCCGGTGACGATGCTGGTGATCGGCATGGCTGGCAGCGGCAAGACGACGCTCATGCAGGTGGGACTGGTGTTTTTACTGCTGCTGTTGCTCTAGGCGCATCATAACTTACCTGTGCATGGTATGCAGCGTATTGCGGCGTACAGCGCAGACCACGGGCTGCGTAACTACGTGGTGAACCTGGACCCGGCAGTGCGCAAGACGGGCTACACGGCCAACATTGACATCCGCGACACGGTCGACTACAAGCAGGTCATGAGCGAGTACGGCCTCGGCCCGAACGGCGCCATCATGACCTCGCTCAACCTGTTCGCCACACGCTTCGACCAGGTCATCGACCTGCTCACCAAGCGCAGCGGCGAGCTCGAGTTCGTTGCCGTTGAGATGTATTCGTGCCCGGACTTCTCTCAAAATGCTGATTCTGTTCACATGTATTGGTGTATTGTAGCTATGCGGTGGTCGACACGCCCGGCCAGATCGAGGCGTTCACGTGGTCGGCGTCTGGCGCCATCATCACCGAGTCGCTTGCGACGTCCTTCCCGAGCGTCATCGTCTACGTTGTGGACACGCCGCGCACGGCCAGCCCCAACACGTTCATGTCCAACATGCTCTACGCGTGCAGGTGCGTGGGTTTGAGAGGCGCGCTGCTTCAATACTAGTGTGTTTGGCTAACACTTTTCTCTTTCTGACCTGCAGCATCCTGTACAAGCTGCGGCTGCCGTTCGTGATCGTGTTCAACAAGATCGACGTGCTGCGCCACGACTTTGCTCAGAAGTGGATGACGGACTTTGAGAGCTTCCAGACGGCGCTGGACGATACGCAGGACGACAGCTACATGGGCAGCCTCTCTCGCTCGCTCAGCCTCGTTCTCGAGGAGTTCTACAACAACCTGACGTCGGTGGGCGTGTCGGCGGCCACGGGCGAGGGCATGGACAAGTTCTTCGAGGCCATCAACAAGGCCGCCAAGCAGTACGAGCAGGAGTACCTGCCCGACCTGCTGGAGCGCATCAAGCAGCAGCAGCAGAAGAAGGAGCAGACCCAGGAGGAGAACCTCACGCGCGTCATGCAGGACATGGACATCTCGGCCGACATGGGCGAGCCGCAGCCCACGCCCGTGCCCGCTGGCGAGCGCACCGAGCTGTAATAACTCAGCGTCTCCCCGTCCAACCCTGCATTTGAACCACCAAACACGGTCTATTTTTGTAGATTCCTTTACTTTGACAGGCTAGTTAAGTTTATATTTGCAACATTTGAGGTTTAACGTGAGTGTATATGTAATATTCAACAGGTGATCTACAGTGTGGTCCACTTACGCCACGTTGGTTATACACCGCAAGAAGCGAAGAAGGTGGTCCCTTCGATAGCATTAGGAAGAAAGCGACGGAAAAGGTCGGCGCGATGGACGTTCGCGGGCCCAAGGAGGCCGCCGCGAGCGCAGTCTTCGCGCGGCTGATCCCCCAGCCGTCGGTGGCGACACCCGAGGAGCCGGCGGAGACGTCGGTGGCGGCGCAGGCCGCGCACATCCTGCGGAACGCGCTGATCCCCGAGCGCCGCTTCTACCGCGTGCTGCGCGAGTCCAAGCTCTTCTCGATCGACTTTGGCGCGTCGGCGCTGCACGCGGGCGCGCACACGGATACGCACGCGCGCAACGGCTCCGAGATCCTGCAGTCGCCCGTGTCGCTGGCCGAGAGCGACTACAAGGTCGTGCGGATCGAGGAGATGACCAAGCCCACGGGTGGACGCATCGGGTCCTCGGCCTCGCTCTCGTCCTCTTCGTCCTCGTCCTCGCTCTCGTCGGGGCGCAGTCGAGGCCAGAACGGGCATAGCCAGCTGATCGACCGACGTGGTGAGGTGCTGGCTGATACAGTAGGCTTGTGTCTCTTTCGGCGGCTAACATGACTTGGATGTGTGTGATTGGCAGCGGCGTACAGCGTCATGAAGATGCCGGAGGAGGTGGTGGAGAGCAGCGGGCGCCTGCAGTGCCTGTTTGGCCCCAACAATGTGCCGACGTGGTTCATCCAGCTCGCGCACGTCGACCACGCGTACATGATGCTGTCAACCAAGGAGCGCAAAGAGACCACTTCCATGAGCTCGTCCAACCGCCGGAACAGTCTCAGCTCGGGCGGGCGCCGCAGCAGCGTCGGTGAGCACGCGCAGCATATTCCGGCGGTCGAGGTATTCTACTTGGAAGAGCTGCCCGAGTCGGAGACAGCGGTCGAGACCTCTGGGCGCTTCTACTACCGCGTGCTCGTGCCCATTGAGCTGCGCAAGGGGCCCGACCTGCTGGCGTCCGTCATTTCGCGCCAGTTGTTCAAGAACGCCGAGGAGATCATCGAGTGCCACCGTACCTACCGCTGTCCGGAGAGCGGCGTGACGTTCGTCAAGCTCGCGTACGAAGACGGCTGGCTGTTTGAGACGCTCAACTCGGGCATCCGAGTGCTCGAGAAGCTTGCGACGGAGCCCGATATTGAGTACGGACAGTTCTACTACGTCGTCAAGATCCCCGTGGGCATCCGTGTGGCGCCTAACATTATGGCCCAGCGATCTGGAAAGGGCTTTAAGCTGCACTCGATCGTGGAGGCTTCGCAACGGTTCACGCCACCGGGCAGCAAGGTCACATACGTCCGGGTCTGTAAGGACAAGAACGCGCGTTGTGGATGCTGGAGGGGGATTCCGCCTGGAACTTACAGTCCGGTGAAGAGAGCGGTCCGTGGAGGTGCAAACCATCGCATGGAACTGCCCGGAGCAACCGATAGAAGCACTGCAAACGATGATTCTGACGCAGGGAACGAGTCGGTGCAAGCCACAACGACCCTGGATGCGCCAGACCAAGACAACGCAGAGACTACTCTGGTAGAGGCGGCGTTCCCGCCAGCGCCAACGTCATGCCACGGCGGATGGATCTTTGAGACGACAATGGATGGCCAGGTTGTGCTCGAGCCTATGCCGAAGCCTCTTGTGCGGCAGGTCGAGCGCCTCTTTTATCGTGTACTGGAAGACGTGGTCGTGCTTCCGACACCTGGCAACACGTCGGGGAAACGCAATGGCGACCCGCCGCCTTCTTCTAATCGGAAGCGGCTCAAGGATACCCTGATCGAGTGCAGCGAACGGCTAGTGCCTGCGGAGCCGGCGTTTCCGCGCAGTGCTTCTCCAGCGTCAGATGCAAGTGGTTCCGACTCGAAAGTGCCCGAGTTTGGATACGTGAAGCTGCGTCACGACGCGGGGTGGATCTGTGAGCGGCAGCTGCATGCGCCGTACCGACTGGTGCTGGAGCAGGTTCAGGGCTTTGCTGTCACGCGCGACGTGCTCAAGCTGTACCGTGTCATGCTGCCGGTACAGTTGCGTTCCGCCCCCGACTTTGAGTGTCCACGACTGCCTGGAATGCCTCCGATCCCGGCAGGCACAGTGTTTGAAAGCTCGCTGCAGTACACACCGCCTGGCAGCTCGATCACGTACGTGAAAATGGTGCAGAGCGGCGCCCGCCATGGCGGAAGCAGCGCTGTCAATGGTGGGTGGCTGTTCGATCAGACGCCGAGTGGTGACCGCGTGCTGGAAGCCGTCGACGAGGACCCCGAGCAAACGAACGGCAAGTTTTTCTACCGCGTCGTATGCGAGAAGAAGGAGGTACTGCTGTCTCCCGAGAAGAACAGCGAAGTCGTGCGCTATCTGTTCAACGGGACCGTGTTCGCAGCCGAAATGGAGTACAAGCTGCCGCGCAGCCAGGAAGTGTACGTCCGACTGTCCAAGGAGAAGGGCTGGGTCGCACTCGATGTCCCCACGGAAGACCACAACGCGTCAACTTCAGACAACGAGAGCATCGGGCGGCGGCGACGGAGTACCGTGTCGGAAGTGGATGGCGTCGGCGGCGCGCACGGCCATTCGACCGTCGTGCGACTGTCGGAGGAGCTGTACAACCTGTACACGATGCCGCCGAGCTGGGTGAGCATCGGCTTCCCTAACCGGACGTGGTTCAAGGTGCCGGACGAGACGTGCCGCACGATTCTGGCCGAGGAGACGGTGCTTCAGACGGAGATCTTTGCCGCGCGGAACGTGCTGGCGACGTCGTCGCAGGGCCGTGACAACGTCCCGCTGTCTCGCCGCGGCATGGTGGTGTTGGACAATGGCCGGACCGAGTGGA
The DNA here is from genome assembly GCA_023337975.1 of Phytopythium ostracodes. NCBI lineage: Eukaryota > Oomycota > Peronosporomycetes > Pythiales > Pythiaceae > Phytopythium > Phytopythium ostracodes. Next base: position 6,065 of record JAADXW010000523.1, read on the forward strand.
AGTGCACGCTCGAGGAGATCAAGCACTCGGCGAGCGCGCTCATGTTCACGTTCCCGTGGAAGCAGGTGTGGTGGATCTTCGAGGTGAACGGGCCGGAGGACAAGCACTGCGTCGAGCTGCAGCACGGCATGCGCGGCGGCTTCCGCGCGATCCTGTTTGACGGCCAGGTGCTGCTGCAGAACCGCAGCGTCACGGACATTCTGTGGGACTCTGGCAGCGAGTTCGCCTTCTCATGGGAGAACCGCACGATCAAGGTGCTCATCTCGCTCGAGGGCGCCTTCTTCTCGCAATACTTGCAGTTCTACAGCTACTCGCTGCTCGTGGACGAAGAGGAGGTCACGCCCGTGCCGTTTTGAAGCACTAGAGCAAGCTGAGGTTGCTGTTGAGGACGAGCGAAAGACTATAAGGTGATAATGCAAAAAAATTCGATGAGATGCAAGTCGCAGCTCCCATTCTTGTGCTCTTTTTCGTGTCGGACGAACAGCGTAGCAGTAGCGACGCAGGTGAGTAACGATGAGTCAAATGCGCAACCACGCTGGGGGAAAATCCAGTCCCAAAGGGTCGGCCGGCACCGCCAACAAGGTGGTCTCTCAAGGGTGCTTGGGCACGCGGCAATGCAAAAAACGAACCAGGTTTTACGACGGACGCGGACCAGACTTGGCTACGCCATGGCAACGACAAGTCCGGCATGGCATGTCTCGTGGAAGTGTCCTGCCTCATCCGCCGCTAACGAAAATAGAGGGGCGGGCGGCGTGTCTATCCGCTCGCTGGCGTACCCGTTCAGCCACTTTGAAGCTGGATGCACTCACTGCGCAGTTGCATTGAAGTCGCCGGCGGCGTCTTTGCCTCCAGTTCAGTGTCGCCGGCGTAAACGTGACGGCAAGCACGTTGAAGGCAGACGGAGCCATCTCGCAGCCGCCGTGAACGTTCCGCCACCGCCACCATGACGACACACAGTCTTGTCGGACATACAAACGCCCAGAGTGGTGTCATTTTCTTTCGCGCCCCATACTGCGCCGAAATTTTCGCGAAGCCTTGCGTCAAGAAAAAATCCAGGACATTTATGATCAACGCATACAGTACATACGACTGGCGACGCGTTGTCATGGAGTGACTAGCCGCTGGTAAGTGAGGAACCGTTGAGCACATTGGGGAGGGAGGAGGAGTGAAGGCGAATTGCTTGCCGCGAGAAGTTAAAAAGACGTGACAAGCGCGCGGTGAAGACGGTGGTGGTGACGATAAAAAGTGTCCATTTTCGTTTTTCGCGTCAGTAAAAGGGCAACTTGAAGACAAAAAATCCAGGTTAATTTTCGCGTTGGGAGGGGGAAATGTTCATAAATAAGTGCGAATGAGAGAGAGCGCCATACTGAGCTTAAGTGAAAAATAAATTTTAAGGGAGGATAGAGACGTGCGATCCAAAGCAGAAAAGGAAAACGAACATTGAAGAGACCTCCGTCATTTTTATTTTTAAAATGTATTCCCCATATGTACTGAATTACCTTCTGAGATGGATTAATCCATATAAGTTTGTAAAGGTAATTGCGTCACTTTGACCTCAGAGATGTGATGCAGTTGAAGTGGTCTCATTAAAACTACTTGAAATGAGTATGCCAGTGTGAGTAACGGTCCGGCGATCCGCGGAATACGTCAACAATTATATTTTAAAACAATACATGATAAGTTCGTGTTTATAGCCGCTGCTCTTCGAATGCTGCCACTGTGCGGCCGGCGTAATGTGAAATTTCGCCATGCTATACTAGAAATCTATTATACACCGCCACGTACTGCACAATGCAATGAGACACTGCGAATGCCGCGCGGTTGGGTTTTATCTCTCCTTATGGCGCGACGTTGGGGGGCGACGCATCGCCGGCACAAGACGCTGAAACCTCTGCTCACCTGCTCAAATCGCTGGTGGGGTGGGGTGGGGTGGGGGAGGGTACGCGCGAATCTCCGCCAGCGTCTTTGTGTTGCCTCGATCTTCCACGCTTTTAAATCATCGCCACTCGCGCACACTGCAACGTCGAAGGTCAAGCCGAAAAGCCTAGTCGCCCTACAGTACTGTGGTTGCATTTGTTCGGAACACTGGTGTTGTCTGAAGGTGTTTGAGCTTTCTACACTGTACAAATCCCTACACCGGATGCCTGCACTCACCTGCGATATCTTAAACTTTTTTTACTAAGTTGCCCGCCCGTACTACTGTGCACGACAATACAGGGTGTCTACCGATCGAGCCGTACACTACGCTGTACTGTACAGCGTCGTTCCGTCAACAAACACATTGCAAGATGACTGCATGCGCAAAAGTGAGTGCGTGGCCTGCGTTCTGTGCGTGTAGCCAAGCCTCCCTTGAAAGCGGTCGTCGAGGCGGTCTCTTACATTCTTCAAGCCTGACCGCGGAGATGCGCGTTGGCCGACCATCTATGTGTCAGCTTGCAAGCGTATTGTAATGAGTTATTACAGATTGTGTGTGGGGACCCTACGGTAGGGCGAGGGAGGGGACGTGAAGGGAGGGGATGCAGTGGTTGATTCTCGTGATTTTCGAACCGTTTGCGTTCTTCTCCACCTCTCTCTCTCTCTCCTTACTGTACGAGCGTATCCTACTGTGCAATTGCTGGAGTAGGGCGCACGCGGCGCGTGTCCGGGCGACCGGGGGTGGTGCATCTCGCTCAAACCGTTGCCATTCCCCAATTTGGCGCCGCGGTGTCAACTACTCAACGGACTGTGGTTCGAGCCCCCTACTTGGGCTCCTTCCCCACCAAAAAGCCGATCGTGCTTTACCCTCCCATCACAACCACCGACGCCACCCCTACCCAGTATAGTGCGTGGCTCGACACTTCCCCTACCTGGACTCAGTATCCAAGTCTCCTCCTCCTCGTCTACGCAAAGCCAGTAGTCGACCGGATCCCCACTATCACCAACGCTAGTACTCCACGCCAAGACGAACATGCCGATTCGCCGCGACCTCGGTCTCCGCAACGGCATCTGGTCCGAGGACGAGCACGACCGGTTCCTGTCGGCCATCAAGAAGTTCCCGCAGGGCCCGTGGTCGGCGATCGCCGAGCTCGTGGGCACGCGCTCCGTGCGCCAGGTGCAGACGCACACGCAGAAGTACTACGAGAAGATCATGCGCCGCATGCGCGGGCTGCGCAAGGACCGCAAGACGTGGGCGCGTCTCGAGCACCGCATCGACGACGACATCCTCGAGTTCTGCGACCTCATGAGCCAGTCGCACAAGGCCTCGCCCGTGCTCGGACCCGTCATCTCGCCGCTCACGGGTGTCACCATCACGACGAGCCTCACCACCGACGGCGTCGACGGCGGTGACTCCAGCTACAGCACGCCGGTGCGGGAGACGGTGGCGGGCAGCTTCCTGTCCATTTCGCCGCGGGAAGAGCTCGTCAAGCGCGAGCCGCCGCTTACCACGGACATGGAGGTGGATAAGGACGGCGGCGCCAGCTACTTCGGCATCGTGTACGACCACCCGTTCGTGCTCGACATGGACGCCTTCGACCCCACCTCGAGCTTCACCGGAGAGCAGAAGGAGCTGCCGACGCTGGAGGAGTCGCTCGACTTCCTCATCGCCGCCTTTGACGCATGAGGCGGTATATAAGTTAGCAATAGGATTCGGATGACGAGACGTGTACTTCATGTACGTTGGTCATCGCCATTAGCTCTCCACCGCCCGCCGCCCACTGCTCGCGGCTTGCTCCTTCGTTAGCGATAGCGACAGGTAGAGCAGTACAGACCCCGCCCACCAGGAGGGCGGCCACCATACAAACTCCTGGTACTTTCACATGGATCACAATGCATGACTGGTTGTGCCATCACCACTATCCGCACTGCCGTTGCGTCACCACAACCCACTGAGCTTAAAATGGACCACGGATACATTGTAGATCCTTCAAGCAACACTCGCTGGCGACATGAGTCGCCGCCGCTGCCCCTCGAACGCTCCGGTGACTAAACACTGTTCGCATACAGTACAGCAGACAGTGGCGCTTCCTCTCTCAGTCCTCACAGCACGGATGGATACATCTCGCGACGTGGATCTGCCTGTCGCCATCATCATCATCACACACAGACACAGATAAAGACTGCGACAGAACGCTCGCGGCCATGCACTGGGGATGGACAGACAGTTCACGCGCACGCTTTTTCTGTGCGTCCGTCGAGCCTTTGGGACCTGATAAACCAGGCCATCGTGCGCTGATTGGCCTGCTGCGGGCGTGCACCTCTCTGGTTCGATCCCGCGAGCGAAGAGAAGACTGTAAAATGATCGCGATGTCCCACACCCAGCGTGGGGATGCGTCGAGGAGGACGGCGGCGGAGCAAACGGCACCGGTTTTCGGCGATGTGGAATGTCGCTCTGTTCGTACATTCATGTGTGGGAGAACTCAATCAGTGATATGTAGGATACAGTGCGTAGCGCTCCGAGCGGCATGGCCTCACGGCATCCCATGAAGCCAATCCAGCTCACAGCAACGCGTGTCGGGCATCGACACGGGGCGAACCAGCCAACATTACCTGAAAACGAACGCAATGCAGTTGCTCCACGTGGTGGGCCTGAAGGGCTGCAGAGCCTATCCTGTCGTGCTCGTGTGTTTGTTTTGTCATTCGCTATCACTGGGAGGCCTCGTTTCTTTCTCGTCGGCTCGAGCAACTGGAAGGAGATGCAGTGAGGTGGTCTTGTCTGGGACACTTCGCCGCTTGATTCGGCCTGGAAGCCATCCTCGCGGCGTGTGCCTCGCCTTGAAGGCGGCGAGGGTGGGAGCGCTGAACGTGCAGTCGGCTACAGTTCTACGGTACAGTATTACACTGTATTATTGGTGTGGCTCATCGTCGCGAAAGTGGTCAACAGTGGCATGCGTGCGTAGACTTCTTTGCAGTGGCGTCTCTCCCTGAGGGTTACCTCGCACTTGATTCTTTACCGAGCGGTAGAGCAACAAAGAGATCGACGCGGCGCCTCATTTCGCGGCATCGCCGAGCCGGCGGCCTGATGACCGGCGCCCATAGGCGAAGGACACCCTCTCGTTTTGGCGGTGCTCGTAGGGTCGTCGAGTCGAAGCAGATCGGTGGTTCCGGCAGCGGTGACGCTGCTCTGTCCGATGGGGGCTTGCCGCCTGCTGTCCCCTTGACCGTGGTGGAGGCGTCGAGTTTGTCGCCTGAGACGGATGGCAATGGGTAGAGATGCGTCCGTCTGGTCGAACGGAGCATGCGTGTGCTGTATCGAACAGTGGCGCGACGGCTTTGCGCCTGCTCGGTGTCGTTGAGTGCTGAGAGAGGTCCATGCAGCATGGACACGGGGCCAGCCAGCCAGCCAGCCGTCGAGCCATCGCCAATGATGAGTCGGTTCTACTCACCTAGCCGCCATGGATGCGATGGTGTGTGTTTGGTGTCGGCCACCAAGCCCTTCCTTCACACCCGATCATGCCGTGGTGGAGCTTCTCATTTTGTGCCGGAGCGGCGTTTCTTTCTTCGCGACGTCGCCACGAAGTGTAAGGACCCACTTTAATGCCTCGCTCGCTTTTAATGTGATCGGAAGTGCGGCAGGCAACGCTTCAATCTCCGAATCCAGGCCTTTAAAGCTTTCCATCCGACATCGTCGCGCGTTCTGCTCCTCGCGGACGAAAAATCAACCGTCACAGTCGGTCAGAAGGCGATACTGTACTGTATTGTATAGCGCGCTGGTCGGACGCCAACGCGTGGAGACCAACTCGGTTCACCTCGTCGTCTGTGCTGCAGCGTACAGTACTGTACAGTACTCGATTGCAAAAGTGTCTTTTGATACATTTGCGTTTCGTCGGGTTGCTTTGTTGATCTTTTGACTGTGGTATGAAGAGTACATTGCGCTGCATCACCACCAAGCTCGGCGCTAATTATGAGGCGCCGCCTTCTGTATCCTCGCTGTGTACTGTACTGTATCTTCGTTCTTTCTGTTCTCCTTCAAGCCAACCCGCGCGCTTCTACATGCTTCGCTTCAAGAGTTTGTCGCTCTATTCATTCAGCATCATGCAGTGCATGCTGGCGTGAGTACTGTGTTGACCTCCTCCGTAGGCGTGAATGTGTGCATGCTGATTAACGCAAATGGTTCGCTTCGCCGGTAGAAGCGGTCGCATACTACTGACGACAGCAAGAAGATGGTGCAGTTCTCTGGTCGATGGTGTTGAATCTGTAGTTACGTCCTCTAGGTGATCGATCGATCTCTGGCCCAGATCCAAGTTGAAGTGAACTGATGTTGAAGTTTCAAGTACAAAAATGGGTACACCGTTTAGTCGATAACGAGAATTAGATACCTTCAACCGCACCCTCTTTTGTAACGTGATGCGGTCTTCATGACACTGAAAACGGACCGTACTTTGCAATAAATGCACAACTCTACCTGTGTGGAGCAATATCAACAACTTCATCGAGCGGCCACTGCATCGAAGAACTCTTCGTCTTCGTCGTCGTCGCCCTCGCCTTCCTCGTCTTCCTCGTCGCTAACGAACAGCTCGAGCTCCTTGGCCGAGCCCTTGGTCACGTCGACGGCGGCGATCACCTGGATCGCGGCCTGGAAACTCGTGAGCACGTAGCCCTCGACGCCCTTGCCGCCGCCGCTCGTGAAGAACGAGATAAACGCGATCTCCGACACGAACGTGCGCTTCCTGTGATCAGAGGACGCGGGGTTGAAGAATCGCGTCGACTCGATCAGCACGGCGCACACAAGAGGGATCAGGATGTCGGCGTTCGAAGCGGTCTGGTGTAGCTTGTCGGCAAAGCAGCAGATCGCGCGGAACGCCTCGCACAGCAGGTCGAGCTTCTGCAGCGGCGAGCGTGCCGAGTGCATCATAGCCACGAGCTTATCCTCCGCGTCTAATAGATCACCTGACAGCACGAGACGACCAGTACGCTTGGCTTTCGCCTTGGCGACCTCATCGACGATCGTCGGGCTATCATTCGGCTGCTGCTGTTCGCGCCGGATCTCCTCGATCGTGTCGTAGAACGCACTGTTGGCGCTGCCAAACGCGCGCTGGAACTCGTCAAACACGATCGGGTAGATATCGTCAAAGATGATCCGCTCGATCGCTAGCGTGCAACTCGCCATGGCGTCTGGTGTGCTCGCTAAGCTGGGGAAACTCTGCACAGTCGCGCCGACCATGTGAGCAACGTACATCTTGGCGTCATGTAGGGTCTCTTTAAAAACCTGAGACCCAGACGACGACGTGAGAGCTCGCCCACTCGACTGCTTCTGCCGCGCAATGTGCCTCTGACGAAAGCTCTCGCACAGCTGCAAGTTGATCTGGCCGAGGAACTCGCTCGGTGATGCCAAGATGCCGAACAGGAACGCGTACACCTCGTCGTCTCCTGGGTACGACAGGTGATGTGGATGGTTCACCGTCGTTAATGCAGACACGCATCGAGGTTGCTGGAAGCGACGAAGCAGCTCGGCGTCTTTGCGGAACGCGTCGTCGGAAGGAACGCCGCCGTGAGAGCGCTTGCAATCCCAGCAAATGGACGTCGCCCACTCTCCGGATCGAAGCTCCTCGTCATGACGACTTGCCTTGCGCAGCTTCTGCTGGTGCGTCACAGTTGCGGCGGCAGCAGTCGCAGCGGTAAGACCGACACCAGCAACGAGCGCTTCGAAGCCCATGCCGCCTAGCAGCATGTTTATCCCCGCGATCATTCCGCCCGCTGGTCCTAACGCGAGCGCGCCGATGACGCCACCGGCCGCTAGCACTGGGCTGACGCGCTTCGCCATCCTCATGGCTGCTTTCGCTGTCTCGCGGTGGTTGAACGGGCCGTTCTCACGCGAGAACGAGGCGATTCCTTGCTTAGCCTTGCTTGACGCCGAAGGGGAAGCAGTCGTTCGCGTGCTGGCGTCTCTTGTGGTGGAACTAGCGGTGCTGGCCGTGATGGAGAGTTCTTCAATCAGATCCGACAGCGTCATCAACGACGTCGTTGCTGGATCCGGCTGGATCGCGGCGCTGTCGCCAAACAGGCGCGCGTAGAGCTGTTGCTGCTGACGACGGATCGCCACCGGGTTCCCCTCGCTCTTGTCCGGTGTAATCAGCGGCGTCTGGCGGCGCGACGCACCCGCGCTCTGCTTACACGCGGGCAGCAACGACTCGTGTCCGCGGCAGTGGCGATGCCGGTGGACGTACGACAGGCAGTCGCGGTGCACGAACACGCCGCACCCGAGGCACTGACACACTATCCCGGTCGTTGTTATCGCTCTGCGTCCCTGCTTGCTCTTGTTGGCGCCGTCCGAACTCCCAGAAGCCGCGGGATTCGCATCAGAGCGGCTGTGATTCCCGCCTGTCCGCCGCCGTCGGGTCCCAGAAGACGACGCGCGCGCCAGAATGGACAGCACGCGGTCGTCGCAGAGCGCACAATCGTGGAAGAAGAGCAGGCTGCGATCCACGGCCGAGAGCGCCGCGGGCTGCACGGGGTGGAAGCTGTGTCCGTGCAGCGGGTCGGCGAAGAAGCCCGCCGTGTCGCGAAGATACGAGCTGTTGTGGGACGAGTTGGACGCGTTAGAAGGCGGATTCAGACGGCGGGAGGCGGGCAGAAGGAATAGGAAGTCCGCTTCTACATGCACAAACGCCTGGGACGCCCCCATAGAGCGCGGGGAAGCGCCGCGGCTTACCTTAGTGCGCCCTGCATCACGGCGGATCCCTCCTTTTCTGAGGCTGACGCGGGTTATGTAACCCAAAAGGAGAACACCAAGTGTAACCTACGAGATAGAGGGTGTAACCTACGCGTTAACGCCAATTTTAAGGTCCTCACTTTTTCGTTAAATCAGCCAGCACAGACGGACACAATTCGCTGAGTTTCCTCCCCGACGGACTTGCAATTTGTATGCTGACCACACCGTCGGGCTGCACTATTTAGTGAACGTTCTGGCTCCACCGCTTCTGCGTTTGTGGTACGTTTTCCATACTTTACGCCATACAAAAAGAAAAACGAACCGTCATGCCCTACCGTAATCTTCCTGTGTTCGTGGGTTGGACTCGTACACACACCGCCAACTAAGAAGAAAGAACGCGCGTGCCCTACTGCCGCTCTCCTGCAACCTACTTCACTATCGGAAGCCACACCTCGCGCGTAACCCGATACAATAACACAGGCGAGCACCACGAGGAACATGGCGCGCGCTGGCGGTGTTTCCTCACTCAAGCGCGTCGCAATGGCGACGCTGCTCGTATCGGCGACGCTGGGGAGCGTGGCGAGCGTCTTGGCGCCCCAGTACAGGTCGTTCCACCTTCGTTCGCTGGCGACGGACGACCAGGCCGCATGCGATGCGAACGCCGAGAGCAGCGCGTTCGCCGAATACTTGATGGCGCTGCCGACCACCGCGGGCATCCGCGGGTGCGTCGCGAGCAACATCGCGCCGCTGTACACGGCCATCTCGGGCAGCGACTCGCGGTGCAACCTCACGACGATCACGTCGCTCTTCTCGTCGGACGCGAGCGACGCAGACAGCGCCGCCTTCTCCGAGTTCTTCAGCCTTCTCCTCGGCGGCACCCTCTCCTCGTCTTCCTCGGGCTCGACCGTCGAGCTGGCGACGTCGCTGGCGAGCTGGAACGACAACGGCGCCACCAACACGGCCGGGTTCTGCTCCGTCATGAATACCAAGGCCGGCCCGTGCATCGACGCACTGCTGCCCGTCATCATCCAGTTGCTGGCCGAGGGCGCCACGTGCTGCTCGACGCTCAGCGAGTACTACGAGATCGCGCAGCTCATCGTGCCGTCGGGCCAAACGCTCGAGCAAACGGTCACGAACCTGGTCAACGGACTACATCGCTCCATGTGCACGACCACGTCCAGCGATCTGTGCGGTCAGGCGCTCACGTCTTTCCTGGCGGACACCGTGACGAGCGACGACACGTCGCTGCTCTCCGCGCTGATGGTCCACGCTGGTGTCCCGCTCTACGCTGCCACGGAGTCGAGTGTCTGTTCGGAGCTCGGAGATACGAGCCTAACCAGTCGACTCGACGGATCGACGTCGATCTCGTACTACGCTGCCTCTTGCTGTGCCTCCGGGATGTCGGCGTTGATGGAGAGCCTAGACGCAGTGGTGACCCATTTGACGGGCGACTCGATCCCTGAATTGCTCACGTTGATCACTGGCCGACAAAACCTTGAGTTCTCCAGCCAGTTTGCCGCCCCGTACGACACTATCGGCGCTTGCAGCTTCGAGCAAACGTGCTCCGCCCCTGCGTTTGTGCTGACGGCCGGCTCGACTACGGCCAGCAACAACTCGGCCGCAGTGACTGCCAAGACGACCACGGAACAGAACGTCACGTGCACCAAGACGAACGTGTGCGACGCTGACAATGTCTGCAGCTCCGTATGCGAAGCTGGCACAGCCATCATTGAGCCGTGGGTCGCGCGCGCGATCGCGTATCAGCGGAATCTGTCGTACGACCAGACGCTGTGCTACACGGAGTTGCCTGGCACGCACAACAGCGTCATCACGCGCGCGCGGGGCTACGGCAACCGCGACCAGCTCTTCAACGCCGTCTTAAACGCGAGCAACGCGGACTCGTACATGCGCACGAACAACCAGGTAAAGCATGGCTCACCGCGTTTATGAGGTCTGGCGTATCACTAACACTCACGTTTGATCTTGTTGCATTCCGCAGTTCTTGAGCGTGACGGACCAACTCAACCTCGGTGCGCGGTTTATTGAAATGGACGCGCACTACTTTGCGTCAAACTTCTACAGCGCGCACTGCTCTGACCTCGGTATCTCGCTCCTCGAGGACGTGTCGGCGGCGCTCGTGTCGGAGCTGCAGACCATCCTGGGCGACTCCTCGAGGGTGGAGTGGCAGTCATCACTCATCGGGTGCCTGCCCTCGCTGAGCGGCATCCGCGCCAAAGAGCAGCGGCTGCACAACGACTCGCTCGCAGAACTCGCCGAGTGGATCACGGTCAACCCGAACGATCTTGTCGTGCTGTACACAGAAGTCGGCACGGAGATTGAGACCTTCTCTAAGCTCGACTCGCTGCTCGCGATCTACTCGGACATGTTCGGCGATGTGCTCATGACACCGTCCGACTTGGAAACGTTTGGCGGCTCCTGGAACAACATGACGCTCAATGCGTTGATCACCGCGGGAAAGCGTATCATCTCCGTGGCAACGCCAGAGGGCAACGACGTGATGGCGTACATGCGGGAGCTTTGCAGTGGCTGGGAGGACGTAGCATCTACTTCTGACTCAGTTGAGACGAACGCCGGTACCATCGTCCGTGCCTACCACAGCGAGCTACACTACGCGACACTGTCGGAAAACGGACTCTTGGGCTTCAGCAGCAGCGCGAGTACCACGGAGAGCGGCGAAGTCGATGCGTCGACGCTCCCGACGTTTGTGGCTCATGGCGTCAACATCCTTGCGCCAGACAGTCTCGACGGCTTGACGACGACGGCGATGGTCTGGACATGGGCGGCCAACGAGCCGTCGGACGGTGACGCGGCTGTCATGGTGTCGTCGACCGACGGCCGCTGGTACGGCGTCGCGTCAGCCAGCGACATTGAGTACAAAGCGTGCGTTAGCGCGAACAACCGCACACTGTGGCAGGTCGTGAGCCAGAGCTCGGATTGCCCCAGGGGCTACTCGTTCGGCGCTCCGCAGCTCGCAGTCGAGAACTCGGCGCTGCTTCAGGTGCTCCAAGACGGCGCGACGGCCCAACTTGACGTGGATCTGACCAACTTCCCGACCATCTCGGCGGAGGACCAGGCTGCGTACGACGCCGGCGACACGGGCATCACGAGCGGCAGCTCAACAGGTGCGGACTCTAGCGGCAACGCCAACGGCGGATCCAATGCAGCGAGTTCAGTGTCCAACGCTGGGGACTTGACGATCACGGTCGTGGCCGCGGCTGTAGCGTTGGCCCTGAGCGGATAGTCGACAGTTGGCGACACATATGGTGGTCACAATTCAATGATGACAGTGAAAAAGAACGCACCTCGTTGCGGGCAGGAGGACAAGAGCTCGCGCTTGAGAGAGGCATGAGCAACAAAAGGCGTCGACGTGTTGTCGCGGAATGTCACACGCGAAGTGGGAGCTTGACGTGCAACTTGTTAAGTACGTTCCCGGTCGTTGCGCAGGAGTACTGTACTGTATTAGCTCTTCTTACATTTTTCATACAAAAAGAACGCTGAACAGTTCAGTCGACTCCACTTCACTATGAGCTGTGAATGGTTAAAGTATGAGCTGCACTCCGTATGAGCGACAGTAATACTGCTGGCCCATCTCATGAGACGTGAACCCATTGAGGATGCGCTCGCTGTTCGCGGCCGGGAAGCAGCGGAGTGGTCGTTTTCTCGCACTCCTGTTTTGTTTGCTTATCACGCGGTTCGCCGACCGCGGGCGTCAGCGTGTGACAGCCAGGCCAACACCTCGAGTCTCGATTCCCCTTGGTGATGGGGGCGACTCGACTCGAGCCGCCGACGGAACTCCCAGTCGGACCGACCGCGCCGAAGCTCCAGCGTCATGTGCATGGTCATGCGCGACGGACAGAGTACTGTACGTACTGTTCTGACTGGTGCAGCAGCTTTTGCAAAGTGATGAGGCACGTTTCATCCAATGGCGCCGGCGGTGGATTTTGTCGCGCAGACTGCGGCAGAGTCCGTCAGATTTGCGACGATTTGACCCCTATGCAGTGAACTGTATGACCTCAAGTACAGTAATACACGACAACTGGATGAATGATACAAACTGCAGTAGTAGTTACATGTATTCACGCTCCGCTAACAACAATGACTTCTCGATGCTGATGATTCCTTCGTGTCCGTCAGCTCCCTTAAATATGACTCTACGGTCTCCGCTCCCTCTTCCTCTCTCTCTCTCTGTACTCGACGCTTCGAGTGTTGGTATCCTGTCCGCAGTCTGCTTGCTCCACCTAGAAGGATTCATAGTCCGAGTCGCTGCTGGTGACGCTGGGCGAGCCCGAGCTGGCCGCGGGCGGCGAGCAGTCGAGTACCTCGATGAGGAAGTCGAGGCACGAGTCGTCAAAGTCAGACAGGTCGAGTCCGTTGGCGTCCGCCTCGCTGTTGCCGCTGTAGTCGTAGTAGACGGGCTGGTGCACGTGGATCTGGAGCCCGGCCAGCATCATCTGGAACGACTGGTGCTCCTCGTACTGCTGCTGCATGGGCAGCTCCTGCGCCGCCTCCTCCTTGACGGCGTCCGCCGTTTCCGGCTCGAGCTTGACGGCCGTCTTGTCCTGCAGCGACTGCGCCTTGAGCGCGATGGCGAGCTCGCGCGTGGGCGACTGCGGGTTCTGCAGGTAGGACGCGAGCGGCAGCGGCGCGTCCTTGTCGGCCGCGAGCCGGCACAGCTTCATCATGTCGTCGTCCAGGCGGTGCTCGGGCCGCACGAGCTTCTTGCGGTCCTTGCGCAGCCCGCGCAGGCGGCGGCCGACCTTCTCGTAGTACTTTTGCGCGTGGGTCTGCACCTGCCGCGCCGAGCGCGTGCCCACGTGGCCCGCGATCTTCTTCCACGGGCCGCGCGGGAACATCTTGAGGCCCTCGAGGAACTTGTCGTGCTCCTCGCCGGACCAGAGCCCGCGCTCGACGCGTCGAGCCGACTGCTTGGACGAGGAGGGAACCGCCGACTTGGCCGAGGCGCTGCGAGACTTCTTGGGCACCGTCATGGTCTGAACCGCGGCCGGCATGTCCGAGTACGGTCGGTAGTCTGAAGTGCTGTGTTTGCGGTGCGGTCGGAAGAGTGGACGCGAGTACACTCAAGTCGGACTTGTGCGTTCCGAACACGGCGTTAACTGTACGAGTTTCCGAGAGTGATGTGATCGCAAGTCGCGAGCAAATTCCAAAGTGTCTCGAGGCCCCGCATGTTGCCGACGAAAAAGGAGAAGAAGACGGAACGTGGTGGTGGTGGTGGCTGGAAGTGAGAGGTGATCAGCTGCTGCTTTTTGAGCAGCAGCTTGCGCCTGTTGTA
>JAADXW010000524.1:0-20004 GCA_023337975.1 Phytopythium ostracodes
CATCGACAAGCTCGGAGAGCGCGGCAAGGGCCACATCTGGGGCTACTACACGTCCAAGCTGGCGCTGTTGATGTTCACATTCGAGCTGGACCGCCGCCTGCGTCAACGGACGGAGAAGCACCCGTCCATCTTGGTCATGGCCGTGCACCCCGGTGCGAGTCAGACACCGATCTTCAACAAGTACTACTTCAGCCGCTTGCCGCGTCTCCTCCAGGCGCCAGTGACGACGGCGTTCGACATGCTGCCGCTCAACACGCCCGAGATGGGGGCGCTGCCTGCGCTGTACGCTGCAACTGCACCTGATGCCAAGAGCGGAGCGTACTATGGGCCTGACGGATGGTTTGGCATCCGCGGGTTCCCGTGCGAGGCCAGCTCGAGCAGCCTGAGCCACTCAGAGGAGGAGGCCGCGAAGCTCTGGGACGCCAGCGAGCGCCTGCTCGGCTTGCAGCTCAGCGTTTGAGCGGTGACGACAAGAGATGCAAGAAGGAAGAGCGAAGGTGTGGAGGGTTGAGAGGGATTGGGAAGATGATGCGTGGTGGGTTTTAATGTGTTGGAGAGGGAGAAGGCGATTGGAAAGCGTAACGAAGGCTACGAAGGTGGCTGCGATTCGGAATGACGCGACTGCTTTTGGTATCCGTCAGCGACAGCCCGACTTTGTCTGTTGGCTTTCTCCATTGTACTGTACTTCAGTCTCGAACGCGTTTCCCACTGGCGACGCGCTGCACCCAGGCGGAGTTAACGTAACGCCACAGGCCTCATCCGGTCAGACGGCAGCTTGCTGAGCATCCCACCCGCGCTCGAACGCTGACTGACTGAGTCGGACAGCACAACCCCGTGTGGGGTCTGCGCCCGATGACCGTGCGGTCCACGTCGCCCCTTCTTCGCGCCTGTAATGACTGCAGCGCTTCCGTAATGATGTGCTTACTAAGTCAAGGACGCTCGCACCGTTTGCGGCCGGCCACAGTACCATAGCGGTGGAGTTAACTAGGATACTCAAGTGTACACTTTTTCTACTCCAGTTTCGTAAAGAGCAATCGAAATTCGTAAAGAGCAAATCCTAATTCATCAAGAGCAAATCCATATTCGTAAAAACCGTTAAAAACAAACAACTGCCAAAATGAATAAACCAAAGAAAAACATAAAAGCGGCAGCCGAGACGTGTTGATCACACACTAAGGAGCATGTCCTGCAAGGCAATCACCATGGCATGGAAGTGAAGCGTGCGGCGGTAAAACATGCGGCAGTTCTCGCCAGTTGACGCACGAGGGAGGTAGGTGTCAACCACCGCATGAAGAAACGACTGTCGATGCGCCTTCATTGTCACCCCTTCGGGAACAGCGATAATCTCCATCCGTTGGTCGCGCAAATAGGCCTTGACAGCTGCCTTAAAGACAGAGAACACGCTCTCAATAAGATTGAGCATAGGAGAGTAGGGGCCGAGGCGTAAAAGCGTGGTGCCTGCGAACTCATCCTCACCGAACATCTGCTCTGCGCGTGAATGCCATGGCGCATTGCCGATAACGAGCACGGTGTTCGTCAGGTTGTGCGTCGGGTCCTGCATGACCTGGCGGAGCGCGTTGTGGATAAACTCGTTCGTGTTCTTCACCCGGTTCGCGCCATAGCGCGTGTCGTAGTATACGAGGCCGTCGATGCCGATGCACGCCGTCACGTGCATGTTCTGCCCGCCGCCCCCGAACACATTCTTGACAGTGCGCTGCCTGCGGCGGCTGCGGCCCCTCGCCCGTATCGCACACAAGTTAATGTTTCTCTCGTTCATGTACAGGACCACCTTGCCCATGACGTGATAGTCCTGCAGCCGGACGAGAAAGTCGCGGTGCTTCTCTTTGTTGACAGGCGTATTCATGTACTGCAACTCTTTGTGCATCTGCTCCAACGTGAAGCACGCCGCGTCCACTTGGTTCTTGATGGTCTGCGGGACCACCGAAATATTGGCCTGGCACTTCAGACGGTCCGCCAGCTGCCGGAGAATCAAATCAGGATCGTCGCCTATCTGGCCCAGCAAAAAGTCGGTATACTCAGTTGTCACTTTGGCTGTGGTGCGACCGCCACGTAAGGGCTCCTACAGGAGCTCAGGGTGGGTGGTGAACCGCCTAACTCAGTCCTAGGCGGTGTTGTACTTGACGTTGAGGCGGAGAGCGACCTGCCCCCATGACGTGCCGGTCCGCGCGGCACTGACGACGCGCAACTTGGTCTCGAGCGTGTAGCGGTTGTACTTGGTGGGCATCGCGAGCCGTTGAGGAGGTGAAGGATAAAATGAAAGTGAGGACAGAGCGCACGGGGGCCGCAGCGGCAGAACGATGCAAGGGCAGTTTGCTTGTGCATTCAAAGAATTGTAGTGGGCGGGAAACCAAAGAGAAGAAGACGGGTGTCGCCGAGATTGGCGGAATTTTCATTTACCTGATCCTTATTGGCAAACGGCGCCGAGCAGCTTCGACCATTGGCGGAATTGATCGGAATACCGCGATCTCGTCTGCGGACCCAACAAAACCTCCATTTGTTTATAATTCGGTCCAAGCTTGCAGCATTTCAAGCTGTGGAGGTTTTTACGAATATGGATTTGCTCTTGATTAATTCGGATTTGCTCTTTACGAATTTCGATTGCTCTTTACGAATTTCGATTGCTCTTTACGAAACTGGACTGGGAAAGGTATAAATTTCATCCTGCCAGACGTCAGTCTGTCTCCTGGGATCGGGAAGAGCGATCGCACTTCTCAAAAAGAAAGAGGGCGGGCGAAGTGTTGGACGCATCGAGCCGTCCACGACGAGGAAGCGTTCGCTCGTCGCCTCCCCCCCCCTTCCCCCCGACTGTCTGAAGCCAGCTTGAGCGCACATGGCGCAATTGACGCCTCGGTGAGGTCACCATGTACTGTACTGTATCGACGCCCTGCAATGGTCTATGCAGTCCGATGGCAGCGGCAGTGCACAGGGGAGCGTGCGCAGCGAGGAAGGCGTTTAATCTCCGCCGGCGACGACGCCATGTTGACGGGATGCGCACGAAGTGAACGGCGTGCGTACTACTGGAATGTGTTACTTTTATCACCCACCCGTCGTCCCACTGCAAGCACCCCTCTTATTCCGGACTGACGTTTCCATTTTGAATCCAGGTCGTCATATCTGCAGACCGTATAAATCAGTAAATATAATACCACCTAAAGTCAAAATATACCTTATATTTCGGACTACAGTATTATCTTTGTCTCGATTTAAATGGTGCAGCTGGCCGACACGAGCCCACCCACCGTCAATTACGGTGGAGTAGGTTGCGTCTTCCCAATATTTCGCTCACCATGCGCTCGGCCGTCTGTCGCTTCCTCCCCTGCCTGTCATTACGCCTTTCCTCCCCTCCATCCGACACATAAGCCCCCGTCCGCAGCGCCCGGTACAAAATATGAGCTCGACCTGCGCGCTGTCGGGCATCGCGGCGCCCGACGTGGTGACGCTGGCGGCGCTGGCCAACGGCGACGACAGCGCCGCGGTCATCGTGAGCCCGGACTGCAGCGAGACGCAGGTGGATGCGGTGGCGTCCACCGAGGAGCCCGGCGAGTACATGCTCAACGTCAGCTACGCCGGCGTCGAGGCCGTCGCCAGCTACCCCAAGGTCGTCAGCCTGTACGTCTAACTACATCAAGCTGTCCTGGTGATGGGAGAGCGTGAAGATGCGGCGTCTAATGAGAATGTGCCGCGTGTTGCAGATGGCTGTGGTTCAACCAGATCTCGGCGTTCAAGGGCGACGGCGCCACCGTCAAGTACATGTGCGTCCTGTAGTCATAGAGCTCTACCAGGCGACGGTATAAAGATGCGAGTGACTAACAGACCGAACTCCATGGCGCCAGCGACCTGTCGAGCAACCAGATGACGACGCTCGACGGAATGGACTTGCCCTCGAGCACCCAGCGCCTGTGCGTGCCTGCCCTCCATCACCTCAACGCCGCTGTCTAAGCGCATGCTAACGTCCTCGTTCCTTTGCGTCAATCGCTGGCAGGATCCTGGACCTGAACGCGATCGCGTCCACGCGCGCGTCCGACTTTCCCGACTCGCTTCTCTCGCTGTAAGTGCCCTAGAAGACGAGCAGCAAGGCGCCAATGGGATACGCTGACGCCGGTTGCCTCTGCACACAGGTACCTGCGCAAGAACGTCATCTCGTCGCTGGCCAAGTTCCGCTTCCCGCCGGCGCTGCAGACGCTCTACCTCACGGGCAACACGCAGCTGCAGTCGCTGAGCGGCGCCGTCTTCCCCGACACACTGGCCACGCTGTACGCTGCTCCTCCTTCCCTTCTTCTATCGTAGCTCACACATGCTTGAACGCTGTTGCTGACGACGTTGGCCACCGCTTAAACACCCCAGGGACTGCACCAACTGCGGCATCACCGAGATCACGGGCGTCGTCTTCCCCTCGTCGCTCAAGACACTGTGAGTCGCCCACCCAAGGTGACATCTGGCCATACATCAAGAGAGTGCTAACAGCATTCAACTGTGACTCTGTACGGGGCAGGACGCTGAGCGGCGCGACCGTGACGACGTTCGAGATCCGCGAGTCGGACGTGGCCGTGTTCGAGACTGCCTCCGTCCAGATGACCTCGTCGGTCTCCTCCTGCTCGACTTCGGGCGCCACGCTCACCACCGTCAAGGACGGCATCCAGGCCTGTGTGCTTGACGGTCCGTCCCAGTCTCACGTCCTTGCGTTCATAGTTGCCTATCTCACATCGCCTTCACCTTGTCGTTCACGTGTAGACGTCACGTTCTCGACGCTGTACCCGGACGCGTCAGGCAGCGGCAGCGCGTCCTCCACCACCAGTTCAGACTCTTCGCCGTCTTCCAGCACATCGGCAGTGTCTTCTGGCACCGGAGGTGACTCGGCCATTGCTTCGGCTCCAACCGACAGCATCAGCGGCGGCTCGTCCGCTGCCTCCACATCGTCGTCGTCCAGCAAAGCTGGGGTGTACGGAGGCATCGCCGCTGGAATCGTGGTCGTTCTGCTGCTCGTCGTTGCCTTCGTCATCTACCGCCGCCGACGTGCGCGGCAAGACAAGAGCGCAGACCAGCCGCCCGCGAGCAACGCGACCACGACGCTGACGTACGGGATGCCTCCGTCGTCTAACGGAATGGGTGACAGCAAGGGGACCGCGTCGCGGACGCGCGGGACCGAGTCCGTCACTTTGACGGGCGGCCAACCGCCATCCTCGAGCTCCGGGTACATGGCGAACGACGTGCGCAACGACGAGTCGCTGGTGCCGTACCGTCTGCCCGTGGACGAGATCGAGGTGGTGCGCGAGCTGGCGGTGGGCGGCTTCGGCGTCGTGTTCCTGGCGACGCTGCGCCACGACAAGCGGCACGTGGTGGTCAAGCGGCTCAAGGGCAGCAGCAGCAACAGCAACAGCGAGGCGCTGCGCCGCTTCATGGGCGAGATCCAGCTGTGCGCGCGGCTGGAGCACCCCAAGATCGTGCGCTTCGTGGGCGTCGCGTGGACCAACCTGCTGGACCTGTCGCTCGTGCTCGAGTTCATGCCGCGCGGGGACCTCTCGGGGCTGCTCAAGCGCGTCCAGAAGACGGACCTGCGGGCCACGGCGGTCAAACGGAGGAGCAACAGCCCGAGCGACAAGAACAACCGGTACCGCGCGTACGACAGCGACGACTCGAACGAGGACGAGGCGGCGGACCCGTCGGCCGCCGTATTCTCGTGGTTCGACCCGCGTTCAGAGCCGCGCGCCAAGATCGACCTGGCGCTGGACGTGGCCGAGGCCGTCGTGTACCTGCACTCGTTCCCCGCGCCCATCATCCACCGCGACCTCAAGGCCAAGAACGTGCTGCTGTCCGAGACGTTCGAGGCCAAGCTATCGGACTTTGGCGTCTCGCGCGAGCGCAAGGCTGGCGCCGGCGGCAACCTGCTGTCCGACGACGACCTGGACGACGCGAGCACCATGACGGGCGGCATGGGCACCACGGCATGGATCGCGCCCGAGGTGCTGCAGGGCGAACGATACTCGGAGAAGGCCGACGTGTTCTCGTTCGGCATCCTGCTGGCCGAGCTGGACGCGTGCGGCCACCCGTACAACAACCTTCACAGCGACAGGAAGCTCACGGACGCCAAGATCGCGATGCTGGTCAGCTCGGACGCGCTCAAGCCGTCGCTCGCGCGCGACTGCCCGCCGGGCGTGCGCAACCTCGTGCTTCGGTGCGTGTCCTTCGACGCGCGGGACCGCCCCAGCGCCGTCGAGCTGCACTACGAGCTGCGCAAGCTCAAGGCCGCGTCCCAGCGGCAGCCCTCCTCGCTCTCGTCCAACTCGTCCCGCTACCACCAGGGCTTCATCTAGTCAGGTAGATGGACGCATCGGCCGGTCGGCTGAACATGCAAGTAAATGTCTATTATAAGCGGGCAGTGAGCGACCGACCAGTGTGTGTGTGTGTCCCACACATCTAAAGCTTCTCCATTCTTTTCATCCCTTGCGGCCCGTCCCCTGCTCCATCTTGTCGTCGCTGTCGTCGGCCTTGGCGTCGTCGGCAGCCACGGCCACGTACGTGGTGGGCGCGCTGTCGATGGGCACCGAGTAGATGTAGACGCCAAAGGCGACGCAGGCGACGGCCGCGACCGTGTAGAGCGTGATGGGCACGCCGAAGAGCACGGCGCTGAGGACTGGAAGCACGACGAGCTCGAGCGCGCTGGCGATGGCCTTGCGCACCGAGTCGAGGTGCTTGAGGAAGAGACTCGTAACGAGCCCCACGCACGACATGATGAGCACCATGGACAGCACCACGGGCGACAGCAGCGTGCGCAGCGTCTCGAGGCGCGCCACCTCGCGCAGCGACTGGCCCGTGAGCCCCAGCGCCAGCATGGCGCCCGTGCACAGGATCGAGTCCACGTACATGAAGACGTTCTGCAGGTTGACGGGGATCGCGGCCTGCTTCTTGAGCAGCAGCTCGTTGTACACGCCCGCGAACGTGGACGCCAGCATCTGCAGCATGAGCGACGCGTACGCGACCAGCGAGGGCCCGGTAGAGGTCGCAGCATCAGCGGAAGAAGAAGAGGAGGAGGAGGAGCTGCTGCCGAGCGTCTTGATGGCGCAGCCGGCCGTGGTGACGAGCAGAGCGAGCCACTGGTTGCGGTTGAGCCGCCGCTTGAACACGAGCTGGTGCAGCAGGCCCGTGACCACGAGGCGGAACTGCAGCAGCAGGAAATACGTCGGCGCGTCGAACTGGCGCAGGTTCACGTACGACAGCACGTCGTACAGCGCGTAGAGCCCGGCCGGAATGAGGTACAGCAGCAGCAACGACCGATGCGCGCGCGCCTGGTCCATCAGCGCGCGTAGCTTGGCCGGCACAGAGGACGTCGAAGCCGGCAGGTCGTGCCGCAGGAAAAGCAGCGAGGCCAGCGCGAGCTTGAGCAGGCTCTGCAGCACTACGGCCGCCGTCGAGTTGAAGACCATGCCGCGCCGCTTGGCCAGCTCATTCAGCAGCCCGTAGGACACCCACAGGGACATATACGTGACGAAGATGCCGCGCTGCTGCACCGTCTCGAGCCCCAGAGGCGCCGCCATGGTAACGTGCAGGGGGGGGGGGAGTAGGTAGGGGGGGCGGGGGGCGGTAGGGGACGTATGCCAGTGGATAGAGGACTGGAAATGTGGCTGCATGATCACGATGACGCCAAAGAGGGAGGGCGTTTCGATCATTTTCCTCTAATTTTATTTTGGCTTTAACTTGGGTTGAGTATACGGAAGGGCGTTTTGGGTGCGGTTTTGGACTGGCTGTAGGTTTTTTTTTACGTTTTTTATATTGTCAAATTGTAGTAAAAGTGGTTGCTGGATGAGAGGGAGAGAGCGGTTTGTTACTGGTAGTTTACCGATGGACTGGACACACAACAAATACCGACATACCGGTATTTATCTACCTGTAAAGTAGTCAGCACCGTTCATGAGCTTAATTCAGTAGACTTACTAGCGTTCAGACTGGGGCTGACTTGACTCTGTGGCGTTCAGATGCTGGCGCTCTACTCTAAATCCAAGAGGAAAGAAACCGAAAGTGGGACCGCCGGCCACAGCGCGACGCATGTCTTGGGATTCTGATCCCCATGCTGAGTTATAGCTAGTGTCGGCCGTGGCTCCGCACCCAAAACGCCTAGAGCACTACAGTGCACTCTTATACTGTATTAAGTTGAAACTATGGGAGCGACCGTCTTCATCCGCTGGCCATCCCATCCTATCCCATCTACCTTAACCTTCGAAAGAAGGAACACTGTTGGCTTTCAGTCGCTCCGCGGCTCGAAACTTTCGCGATCCCTAGATGGTAAATTACGTGAATTACCGGATGTAAGGATAGGGTCAC
This sequence comes from Phytopythium ostracodes, assembly GCA_023337975.1. Taxonomy (NCBI): domain Eukaryota; phylum Oomycota; class Peronosporomycetes; order Pythiales; family Pythiaceae; genus Phytopythium; species Phytopythium ostracodes. The sequence goes on from JAADXW010000524.1 coordinate 8,338, forward strand.
AAAATCATGGGATCCGCGCACGAGAGAACTGTAATTCGCAGCAGCTGGGGGCTGTCCGTCCACGCCGGTCAACGTTTCAAACCTTCGTGGACGGTAATTTTCGTTCATATGTTGGCGTGGACAGTTTTAGCGTGTCATAAATCCCAGCGAGCACCGAAGGAATCGTGCTCTCGTGATCGGGCTGGCACCCACACGCGCCCGCTATTCATTTCTGGCAAAGCAGCTTCCCTGTTTCTTCATCCTACCCCGTCCGCAAGTGTGTCGGGGCGGATAAAGGGCGGATAGAATACAGGACAGACCACACAACGTGAAAGCACAGACACAAGACACTGACCACCGCGGGACGGTAATTTACAGGACGCGCGCACGGACGGATTGGGATCCCGTCGGACGAGCCCACCAGCTGCACGGCACTACAGTATCGACATACAGGACCCTCGACTTGCAGCCACCACTCCATATTCAGGGACCAAATCCGCAGGCGTAATTTACTCATGAGGACGACCAGAGGCGCGCTGGCGCTTTTAGCGGTCGCAATCGACTTAATGCGCGCGGACGCGTCCGCGGTCAACGTGGCGGTGTCCACGACGGACGAGAACGCGTGCAACGCTTCCCCGCCGGACAAGCCGACGCTCCGCCGGAACTCGGACGACGAGAACTACGCCGTCGTCGTCTACCCGAACTGCACGGTGGTGTCGCTCACGCCGTCGACGGGCAACGAAAGCACGACCGCCATCTACGCGTCGTCTCTGGGCGTCCAGGCCGTCACGAGCTGCCCCGACGTGGCCCGACTGTGCGTCCTGAACCGGGGTTTTGCGGATGAGGACGCGGATATGCGGAGTTTACTTACCGATGCGACCGTGTATTTTACAGGATCCTCTCGGACAACGCGGTGGCCGAGTTCAGCGATAGCGAAGGCAACTGCCAAGTGACCATACTGTACGATCCCGTCCCCCGTCCACATGTAAACTACATGCTGCGTCCCCGGCTCGTCCTCACCCCTTCGTCTGGATGTCTTTGGATATGATAGGGACCTGTCGTCGAACAGCATCGAGTCGCTGGACAGCTTTACGTTCCCCAGCTCCATTTCCACCCTGTAAATATGCTCTAGACGATCATCCAGTGCAGTTTCTCGACGCTAATGGTGCATGTTCATTGTTGTGGAGCAGCATCCTGGACGGCAACAAGCTGCAGGACGCCAAGTCAGACAAGCTACCGTCGTCGCTGAGCAGCCTTTCGCTCCAGAGTAACCAGATCACGAGCCTGGACGCACTATCCTTCCTGGACTCGCTCGAGTCGATCGACCTGAGCGGCAACACGATCCAAAAGATGAGCAGCACGGAGCTGCCGTCCAAGCTCAAGAATTTCATCTGCGAGAACTGCCAGGTGACGGAGATCAGCGGCGTCTACTTCCCCTCTCAATTTTCTTCCTCGAGCACGTCCTCTGGATATTCTCCCAGTACGTCGCAGCTCGAGTCGTTCGACCTGTCGGGCAGCACGCTGTCCAAGTTCGTCGTGGCCAACGCGAGTGTCTCAATCCTCGAGAACGTCCCGGACCTGAACATCAAGACGAGCTTCTCGTCCTGCTCGGACAGCGAGGGGACCTTCATGACAATCCAGTCCAGCGTCGCAGTCTGCGTGATGTCAGACTCGGACTTCGCCGCCAAGTTCGCGAGTTCCCAGAGCAGCGGCGGCAACACGGCCAACCCGGCGGCCAACGGCGAGGGCAGCGGCGAGAGCGGCGGCGAGAGCGGCGGCATGAATAAGTGGATGCTGCTGGCCATCATCAGCGTGTCGGTGCTGCTCGGCGTCGTGCTCAGCGGCATCGCGTTCGTGCTGTACCGGCGCCACCAGCGCAAGAAGCAGGACGGCAAGTCGGGCTTCGACTCGACGCTCAACAGCAGTGCGACGCCTCACGACCACGCGTGGCTGGACACCGTGGACAACCAGCACCCGCTGTCGTCGTCGGCCAAGGCGACCGACTTCGTGGCCCACAACAACACGCTGACGCGCACGGCGCGCACCGACTCGGCCCCGTCGAGCCACCACAACGGCGGCAGCCGTCACCAGAGCAGCAACAACAGCACCATGCTGGCGCTGGGCAACTCCACGACCGAGTACCTGCCGAACGACATCCGCACGGACGAGGAGCTGCTGCGCTTCCGCCTGCTGCAGGAAGAGGTCGCGCTCGGCTCGCTCATTGCGCAGGGCGGCTACGGCGCCGTGTACCTGGCCACGTTCCGCAACGAGCAGGTCGTGGTCAAGCAGCTGCTGCCCGACAAGGCGCGGCACAAGCGCACGCTCGTGAACTTCATGGACGAGATCCGGCTCGCGGCGGCGCTGGACCACCCCAAGGTCGTCAAGTTCATCGGCGTCACCTGGAGCTCGTTGCTGGACGTGAGCATGGTCATGGAGTACATGCCGCGCGGGGACCTGAGCGCGCTGCTGTTCACGCAGCTGCAGCGCGAGGCGCGCGACCCGCTCGCCCGCGACGCGTACAGCTGGTTCCACGCGTTCGACGGCGCACTGCCCAAGTGCAAGTCGCTACTGGCGCTGGACGTGGCCGAGGCGCTCGTGTATCTGCACTCGTTCGAGAACCCCATCATCCACCGCGACCTCAAGCCCAAGAACGTGCTGCTGAGCGACTCGTGGGTCGCCAAGGTCACGGACTTCGGCGTCTCGCGCGAGATGACGGGCGACGGAGAGGACCAGACCATGACGGGCGAGGTCGGCACCATCTCGTGGATCGCGCCCGAGGTGCTGCGCGGCGAGCGCTACTCGGTCAAGGCCGACGTGTACTCGTTCGGCGTGCTGCTCACCGAGCTGGACACGTGCCGGCGTCCGTACTCGGAGGGCATCGCCGTGTCGGAGACCGACGGAGACGCTGCCGGGGACATGGAGGAGGCGCGCAACCAGCCGACCAACACGCGCATCGCCGTGCTCGTGAGCGCCGGCAGCCTCAAGCCCAGCGTCGCGCCCGACTGTCCGCGCAGCGTGCGCTCGTTGGTGGACAAGTGCCTGGCATTCGACCCGCGCGAGCGTCCGACGGCCGTGCAGATCCACTTTGAGCTGCGCAACCTCGAGCTCGGCGAGGAGGAACTGTCGGCTTCGGGCGTGCGCCTCACGCGCGCCATGTCCAGGACGACGTGAGTAGTAAGCCAGTCAGAGAGAGAGAGCAAGTTAGAGAGGCGTGTATTTATCGTACCAACATGGCAAGTGAACAGCGTCGAGAGAGCCCTAGGAGGCGACTTGTTGATAGCACCATTGCCGCAAGGAGGGACAGCTCACTTCCAGTCGAGGTCGTCGGCTTCCTCGGCGTCGTCGTGGTTGGCCTGGCGGCGCAGGCGGCGCTTGGCGCGCTTGTCCGACTCGAACGAGGCGTCGTCCTCGTCCTCCTCCGAGTGGACGAGGTCGTCGTCCTGCAGGTACTCCATGAGCTCGCTCGTGCCGAACTTGTCCATGTACTCGTCCTCCGTCATGTCGCCATAGACACGGTGCTTGTCGTCCACCATGTTCTCCCAATGGTCCTCAAGGTTGAGGATGCGACGCGTGTCCTCGCGCAGGAAGTGCACCACGACGTTGTTGCAGTCGGCGATCATCCAGTCGTCGCAGTCGCGGCCCTCGACGGCGTACTCGAAGTCGTCGTCCAGGCGCCGCGCCTTCATGGACCGGATCAGCAGGTCCGCCATGCGCCGCATGTGCGCCTGCGACCGGCCCGTCGTGAACACCATGTAGTCCGCCAGGCTCGACTTGCCTGCCAGGTCCACCGTGTACACGTTGATGGCCTTCTCGCGCTCCAGCGCCGCCGTCACCTCCTCCAGCGTCAGGTACGTCCTGTTGCCAGCATCCGCGCCCCCGTTAGTCTTCCCGTATCTCCCATACAAGCCACACAACGACACTTACTGCGGGATGGGCGGGATGATGTCCGCGTGGCGCTTGCCGACGTCGGGCGTCTCCCACTCGCTCGCGCTGGTTGGCGGCGCCTCCAGCTCACCCAGCTCGTCTTCGTCGTCCTCCTCCCCGCTCGAGGACGCACCAAAGTTGCGCGGCGTGTCCAGGTCGCAGTACAGGTCCACGAGCTCGTCGTAGGCGCGCGCGGCGTCCAGCGCCGTCCAGTAATCGCCTCCGCTGATGACGTGCCCGTCCAGCTTGAGCTCGGCCGAGTACTTCTTTATCTTGGTCGCGTTGTACACGACGCCCAGGTACTGCTTGGCCGCCGCGTTCTCCGTTTCCGCCTCGTGCGCGCCCTCCAGGTCCTCGTCCACCAGTTCCTCGTCTTCATCTTCTTCGACCTCCTCCTTACCTTCTTCTCCGTCCTTGCCGTCCTCCGCGGCCAGCAGTGCCGACGAGCGGAACCCGCGGGGCCCAAAGCCCGTTGGTCGGGACCATTGGCTGGCCGCGAGCGCCGGAAATGCGCGCGGTTGCGGGCGGGCGGCCAGAGAGGACAAGCGCATGGATGAGGACGTGGCGGAGGAGGCGGTGGGGCCGCCGCGGGGCCGCAGCGCGCGCCGCAGCAGGCGCAGGCGGGAGAAGCAGCGCGGCATGTTGGACGGAAGGTGTTGGTGGTGTTGGTGACCACCGACTCGACTTGAGGCTTTATTGGTGGGTCGAACAATAAGTGTACAGTGATGTGCGTGAATACAGTAATTCGCGTGAATATCAAACGGGATATTTTTGATATCCTGTCAGAGATTATCCTTCGTCGTCCCACCTGCAATCTTGTTCAACCACTGATTTTTGCGAACATCCACTCCGTGGTCCAGTTTTGCACAGGTTGTGATTGGTGGGAGCAACACGTGCACAAAAAATTCCGCCAATAATAAACATTTAACCTTATCTTTAAAGTCCTTTTAGAGTTCCATTTGGCTCATCATCCCTATTGCGCAATCGTTGATAGGTGAGAATCATGCCCACTAACGATTCCACCAATCATCGATGTTTAACCTTATCGTCTAGGATTCGCTTAGGCTGCGCTTCAACCTGCACGATCCGGCACCCATGAGGTCGCTCTGATGCATGCACTTGTATCTCAACACCTAAGATCGATCATTTTCAAAAACACAACATAGGTTCAACACCATGGCACCTACTCCAGTCGACCTACACAAGCGCGTTCGCCTTACACATGGGCAGAAGCTCCAGATCTGCGCCAAGTTTCGTGACAACCGCAGGCTCACCTACAACGACCTCGCCAACTGGGCACGCGGCAAGTTCAAGCTGCCGTCAACCTCAAGCAAGCCGACCATCGGGCGGTCGCTGAAGGCAGAGAGCACCCTCCGCCAGCTCCCGCCGGACGAGCTCGAGTACAAGAACGCCCGCTCCAAGACCCAGGTCGCGATCGACCAGTGTGTGGTGGAGTTCATCGCGATGTGCGAGCTGGAGGGCCTATCCCTCTCCGGCGCAATGATCATGGTCAAGGTGGTGAAAATCGCTGATCGACTGCGTGTCCCGCTGCGTCTGCGCCCGCGTTTCGGGTGGGCATGGCTCCTTCACCTCGAGCAGCGCTGCGGATTTCGGTGGCGCCGTGCGTACGGCGAGAGCGCGTCAGTGGACATGACAGCTGTGACTGCAGAGATGCTGCAACTCCGGCGCGTCATCAACACGTACCGCCCAAGCGACGTGTTCAACATGGACGAGTTGGCGTTCTTCTATAACGCCGTGCCAAGGGGTTCGATTTGCATCGCCAACGCGCCGGTGTTAAAGCAGAACAAGGCACGGGTGGCAATGGCGCTGTGCGCCAACGCGACGGGAACCGAGAAGGCGCCCGTTCTGTTCGTGGGAAAGGCCGCGGCGCCGCGCTGGCTGCCCAACAAGTCGCCCAAGATGCAGTACGCCGCCACCAATAAGGCCTGGATGACTACTGAGGTCTACCAGCAGTGGCTCCTGGACTTCGACCAGCGGGTGCACCAACAGGGCAGGAAGGTGCTCCTGCTGGTTGATAATACGTCGGCCCACTTCGAAGACGGACTGGACCTGGCGAACGTGGTCGTAAAAAAGCTGCCGCCTAACACTACTGCCAAGGTCCAGCCCATGGACCAGGGCGCCATTTACTGTGTGAAACGTTCTATTCTTGCGAGTAAGATGGAGCACGCGCTCGATAACATTTCCTCAGAGAAGAAAAAGCCCTACCAGCTAGACTTACTGCGCGCGATGACCTAGTGCGAGGAAGCATGGAGCAAGGTCACCGCCAAGACGATCGAGAGTTGCTGGCATCATTCCGGTCTTATTGACAAAGCCAGCGTTACCTTCGTTCTTAACTGAATGCACTTCGTTTTCTTCGATTTGTTTGCAAATCAGTAGAGTTTTGGATAAAATTTGCTCGTTCCTTCACAATTCTCTTAGGAAATCAGTACAAATCAGGCGTTCCATATTCACGCGAATTACTGTACGCAACGGGTAAAACTGGATACATTCAAAAACTTTGTCGACCGTCGCCAAATCGAAGTGATGGGCATCGTACTGAATGAAAGACCTTCAAACAGGCGATCACAACAGCACGATAGGTCACTACTCTACTCAAAGCACTGTGATTGGGTAATTGCGCGAAAAAATCCGTCAATAAGAGCACGAGCTTCAATTTAAAGAAATGTGGTGGGGGAACTGGCAAGATACATTTCCCCAATACACCACGGCGTGCGCTCCGCACGATTGAGCTCCAGTCTCATTTCCAAATCTACTCGCTCCAGTCCAAGACCACACCACCATGATCGACCATGCCATCCCGGCCTGCCATCCTCGTCAAGCGTGTCCGCCTGACAAGAGGCCAGAAGCTAGCAATCATCAAGCAGTGGGGACAATCGCCATCCACCACCTACAACCTACTCGCTCAGTGGGCTGTTACCCAATTCTCCCTCCCGGCGGCGCCCAACAAGTCGACTATTAGGCGCGTACTGCAGTCGAGGGACTCGCTCGTCAGCGAGCCGGCCGACCTCCTGCAACGCAAGAACACGTACCCACGTACCTGCTGACCCTCGACACGCACGTCGTCGAGTTCATCTTGCTCGCCGAGCACGAGAACATCTCATTGAGTGGCGCCGTGGTCGTCGAGCACGCCAGCGGTTCGCAGAGAAGCTGCGCGTACATGAGGCCGACCGCCCTCGGTTTGGACGGTCCTGGTTCCGCTGACTGCAGCTGCAGTACGGCTTTAAGTGGCGGCGCTCGTACGGAGAGTCGAGCTCAGTCGACACCGAGCATGCCCGGGCGGAGATCGAGCTACTCCGGACGATGACCGGCTCGTACTGCCCGAGGGGCGTGTACAACATGGACGAGTCTGTCTTTTTTATAACGCCGCGCCTCGCGGCTCCATTTGCCACACTGTCGCCCCTTCATTGATCAAAGCAAGTCGCGTCTAACAATGGCTGTGTGCGTCAACGCCGACGGGTTGCACAAGCTACTGCTACGGTTCCTGGGGACGGCGGCCGTGCCTCGCTGGTACGCGAGGAAGCCGCCGGGCGTCGACTACTTTGGAACGGAAAAGGGCTGGATGACGTCGTGGCTCTACCAGCAATGGCTGGTAGGCTTCGACGAGTAAATGTAGGCAGCCAATCGCAACGAGCTGCTACTCGTGGACAATGCATCGAGCCACTTAGGGCACGGGCTAGCGTTAGCAAACGTACGCGTCGAGCACCTGCCGCCGAACACGACCGCCAAGTACCAGCCAATGGATCAAGGGATCATCTATTGCGTCAAGACGTACGTACCGAACCAGAAAATGATCCACGCGCTCGAAAGTCTCGGTGAGTCACTTGACAATTCTTATAAGGTCGATATTCTCGCTGCAATTCTCTGGTGCGAGGCTGCGTGGCAAAAAGTCAGTGCCAGCACTATTACAAACTGCTGGCAGCACTCTGGTTTGCTCAATAAGGCGAGTGTGCAGTATCTTTTAAATCAGAGTCATATTTAAGGATTTTTGATGTGCAAATCTTTAAAGGCGAAAGCACCTGTTACCTTGATATCCCTTAAATCAGTAGATTAGTTGAATCCGCATTTCTTGTGCTTTGTTATTTGATCACCAGTTTCTATACATATTTGGCGTTGTATATTCACGCACATCTCTGTAGCTTTTATTGACCGGCATACCGGAATTGTGGTATAAAAGTGGTGCGCTTCCTATTATTCTTCGAAAATACTACTGTTGAAAAGGATGACCTAGCACGGTGTTTCACTTGTGGTTTGTAAGTGAAGTGCGAGTCAAGAATGAATTGCAGCAAGAAATGCAGGGTAGCGTTCTTTACGTCGTTGCCGTTTGAAGCCAATTTCGACACAATTATTAGACATTGATTTTTGTTAAACCACATACATGTTGTCGTTTGTATACCCACAACAACCAAACACAATAATTTATTTACTTCACTCTGAACCAAAAACCGAATCTTTTCCTCCACCCCGCACGGGCAACTTCAAGGGTCAACTCCATGATCATCACTCTCATGATACTAAGAAAGTCATACAAACTTCGGTAGTATAGTACTCGGAGAAGAAGTAAGAAAGCCAACTAAGAAAGGCCGGAAAGGCTGGAAAGGCCGCGAGCTCTTTTCTCCTTCCCCCCTCCCTTTCCGCCGCATATTCGACCGGTGGCCGTTGCCTCTCCGTGCTCCCATCTATATATACACACGCGGGCGGCCGCGGCGCCTTCTTCTTCTCTCTCGGTGTCGATCGACTACCTCGGGCGGGCGGTTATCCCTCACCGCGCTCTCCTTTAACGCCCCTCGCGTTCTCCTGCGTTGCCGACTCCATTCTTCACAGCTGGACGCCCAAGAAATAGATGAAGATGGAGCCAAGCGACGAGCGGGACGAGGACAAGGCGCGGACGCGGGTGGTGCTGCGGGTACGCAGTCGCGGGGGTGGCGGCCCGGCGCAAGAGACGGCGCCGCTGTCCCCGCCGCCCGCGGGCCTGGCCATCGGCGCGGCCTCGCCTGTCGCCTTCTACTGCAACCGCGACCCGCACGTACGTCTGTTTCCCCCTCCTGCTTGTAAACGTCGTGGTCAAGAGGTGTGGACTGATACTTAAAGTATATATGGCGGCGAATAGGTGGATAAGGTGCACGGAACGTTGGAGCGCACGGCGACGCACGGCGTGTGGGTGTTCGTGGACCACAGCGCGCACGGCTCGACGCTCAACGGCCGTACGCGTGTGCACCGCGACGCTGTGATTGTGCGCTCGGGCGACACACTGACGGTCGGCGCGACCGAGATTGTGATCGCGATCGTCCCGCCCGAAGCGGATGAAACAGACAAGCCCAGCGACAAGCGCCAGATGCTCACCAACGTCAACGCCAACAGCGCCAATGCGGGACGGCGGTGGTCCATGCCCAAGCAGAGCGTCCCGCGCATCGACACATCGTTTGCGCGGCCAGAACTGCATCCACCAACAATCAAGCGAGCGACGTCGGCGTCCGCGGGTGGAGCAGCGGTTGCCGCGGCACCAGAGTTCATCAACTCTCCAATCCCAGGCAACAACTGGCGCCGTAGGCGCAATTCGATGGCGACCACGACGGTGCGCGCTCCGCTGATGGCGAAAAATGACGGACTAATAGCTGTCAAAGCGATTCCATCGCCGCCCGTCGCGGCCACAGCGCAACCGTTCGCGTATCCACGAGGACGAACACTCGTGTCCCCCGCATCAACCGCGACGAGCTCTGCTAGCAGCAGCAACACTCTCTACTCGCCGACGATCGAAAGCGACATGATCAGCTACCACCGCCAGCATCACCTCTACGTTCGCACGGACTCGCCCGTGGACTCTAAACTACGAGGCCTAACGCCGCCGTCGCCGCCTCCATCGCCTCCTCCGGCGTCCCCTATACCATTAGAGTACTCGTCTTCTCCGGTGTCATCATCGTCGCCGTTCTTGCGCCGACATCACGAACGTCAAGAGCTCGAAGGCAAGCAACCGTCGGCGGAACTCGCTTCACGGCTGGGTGCGTACACTGGAGGTAGACCTGATGGTGGGCCACCCAAGTCGAGGCGCGACGATTTGCGAATCCAAGTATCCAAGAAAATGGCAGCGGCCGCTGTAGAAGGCCGAAAAGATGGTGCTGACCAGTGCGAACGGCAGTCACGTGCACGGCACTCGCCGGCTGCCGATACTCTCGCTCGCATCCAGCAGCGAAACTTTGAGTTCACGCCTCCGTCGTCCCCCGTGCCGCAACGCGACCTCGAACGACAGCAGAAGTCGCTGCTCACCATCTTGAAACACAAGTACAAAGAAGAACAACTCCTGAAGCAACAACAAGAGGAGTGGATGCGCCGGCAGTTTGACGGATCCACGACTCGAAGCGGGGGCAATGGAACGCCTCCGCTGTCGCCCATTAGGAGCAGTCAAAGTGTCCATCCGACAACACCAACCTCCAACCGTGCGTATCCATGTGGCGATGGTAACGAGGGAGAAGAGGAGGAGCTTTCACCTCTCTCGACGTCGGATCTGCGGACGCTGATACCTGGTCGCCTCCCTGAGTTGATGCGCACGTTATCGACAGGTCCGAATAAACACCTGCCGAGTCCGCGCGTGACAGCCGCGCTGCTGGCGTCGCGTGCCGCTCGCGCTAACGTCGCCAGCCTCCTGAGTAGGCGACAACACGATGACGCCGTCGGCGAAGATGATATTCAAGATGGGATGTTGATGCGATCCGCTGATCAAGAAGATGGACGATCATACAGTAAAGGACTGGGCGCGCGTCCTTGCACAAGAAGCAGCAGCACGAGCAGCAGCGACTCGGTCAGCGTAAGTTCTAGCGTCACAACCGAACCGGCGCGTCATCGCCGTGTCACGCGATCGCTGTCGGTACGTCCGCATCGCTAGGCTGACGTTCTGTCGGTGTGTTTGTACTGATTCATTGATACAATTCTGTGTGGCGCTCGTCAATCACTGTAGATGGGGTCTTCTATCGAATCGGACTCGTCTGAAGCAGGGTCCTCTTCCCCGTCACCAGCTGATGTGAGCTGCTCAGAGGATGACTTGGCGGTTGCTGACTTCTTTATAGGCTATGAAGACGACACGGATGAAGATGATGACCCAGCTACGTTCCGGTTCTACTCTGACGAAGAATTCGTCTCGCGTTCGCGGGAAGACATCGCGCCGTTGGTCGGCAGCGCGACGTCGAAGGCGTCTGTCGAGGATGACGCTTCGTCTTCGGTGTCTCGCTCGTCGTCAGGGTCGTCGACACCTCCATCATCGGGCTTGTTTGCCATGGATGCTCTGCGGTCTCCACGGCGTCTAACTGACAATGGTCATGATTCGCACAATCGCGGTTGTCGCCACCACGACTACCTTCTGTCGAAGCTTCGCGGCCCTGAAATCGATCAGCCGAACGAGGACGACGTTGCCGCGTCGAAGAACCGAGAAGTCGCAGCAAGGAAGACCAGTTCTCCTGTCATCGCGAGCAACAACAACAATAGCCATGACGCTCCCCATGATGAGAAGGCGCCGCTGCCGCCTCGTGGTCGGCGACGGAGGTCAGCACCACCCACGCCCATGACGCTAGGGCTACCGACGTCCAAGCTCGCGCTTTCGTTGGCTCCGACTCCACCCGCCATCCACCAGCAAGAGCAGAACCAGTGTGAAGATGCAGTTGATCAGCCTGAGCTCGGCGACGACGACTACAAGCTCGACCGCGCGTCTCCTCCACCGCCACCTCCACCATCGGCTGAGGCGCCGGCACGTGACAC
>JAADXW010000525.1:0-19941 GCA_023337975.1 Phytopythium ostracodes
CGCGTCGTCCGGGTCCAGCACGATCAGCCTCTTGACGAGCAGCAGGCCCACAATGTTCGACTTGTGGTCTTCGTACACGGGGATGCGGCTGTGCCCCGAGGCCAGGATGTCGGCCATGATGTTGTGGTTGAGCTCCGTGTCGATCTCGAGCATATAGACGTCCTTCATGGGGATCATGACCTCCGTCACGGTCTTGGCCGCCAGATCCAGCGCGCCGTGGATGATGGTAACCTCGTCAACGTGCAGCTTCGTGCCGTACTCGCCGTCCTGGTACAGCGTGTGCGGCGTGCGCGCCGGCGGGGCCGTGGAATACGCGGACAGCGAGCCAGGCGACTGCGCGGGGCTCTTGGTGCTGAGCGGCGTCGTGCCCCGGCCGTTGGCATAGTCGTCGATCGAGTGCGTCTGCCGCAGGTGGTCGATGAAGTGCTGGCGTGCGACGTTCGTCTCCCGCTGGAGCGCCACCAGCGCCTTGAGCTCCTTGCGCTTGTACTGCGCCGGGTCGTGCTCCGCGCCGAGCCACCAGTCCAGCACCTTGCTGATCGGGTATGCGAGCGGCGAGGCGACAAACATGAGCACGCGTACGGCCGGGCAGAGCCACGCGGCGATGCGCAGCTGGCTCGGACCGGTGAACACCGCCGAAGGGATGATCTCGCCGAAGAGCAGCACGCACGTGACCGAAAGCAGGATTGAGACCGCCTCGGGCACGAGCTTGTTGAGGAAAATGGGCAGCGCCTCGTTCGCGCCGGCGTTCACGAGCAGCAGCGTCACGAGCAGCATGTGGTGCTGCGAGAGCACAGGCAGCACCTTCTTGGCCTGCCGCTTCTCCTCCTCGCTGCCCTCGAGCTCGAGGATGCGCATGTTGAGCATGTCGAGCGACAGCAGACCCATCGTGAGCCCGGCCATCATGCCGGCGGCGCCGATGAGCACGAACGACACCGCCAGGAACGTCCAGAAGGACGCCGGGTCGCACCACGGCGTGAAGAACTCGCACTCGTCGCTCATGTGTACGCGATGGGGAGGCGGCGGGGCGAGGCGGGGCGGGGCGGGGCGGGGCGGGGTGGGCCGTGCGTCTATAAGGACAGGAGCGAAGGGAAAGCGTGCGACTTGCGGCGGCGACTCGAGACGAAAGCGGCGAGTTGGCGAGTGACCCGCTGCAAAAAATGCCGGAGTTGCTGCTGTGATCGATGGCTTCAGCTGCGCGGCGGCTTCCGAAACGTGCGTATTTTAGGTCGATTTCCCTACATTAGTGTTTTTTATAACAATTTTGGTACCTGAAATGTGAATGAACCAATCAGAGGACAGATTACAGTGAAACGAATAATTCATTGCATGGACCACACTATTTTGTGGCTCCTGATCATGTCACAGGAGAGTTAACCCAGACGCGGGAAGGCCAACACCACCACTCCTGGCCGCACACTTGCGCATCAACCAATGAATCCAAATGAGCATCTCCTGTTCACGTTATCGGACATGTAAGAGGCAGCTACGTACGAGGGTCAGCCCAATATGGCGATGGGCTCCTCCTCCACTCTTGTTCGCCGCGGCTTGGCCGGCGCGGCAGCTGGCGGCGCGGCGACCTCCACGGCGACTTGGTCTGGTTTGCAAGCATGTCAGCGTGTCAGCAAGTCAACAACGAGGTCGAGCGCCAAGATAAGAATAAAAGGCAACGCACCCGTCTCGATGGAGGCGGTCGGCGCCTCTGGCAGCGCGGCGGCGAGCGCGTCCGCCTCCATCTGCTCGATCTCCGCGAGCTCGCTCAGCACGGCGTCCTCGTCTTCGACGGTCAGGCTGCCGCCAATAAGCCGACTGATCTCCTGCGAGAATCAAACAAGCAACACAAATGTCAGTATCAAAAGGCTCAACAGAGCAGTGTGAGAGCTGGTATAGAATGTCTCTGCTGTCTACTGCACGTACGTTTGCGGTGGCTTGCGCCTCCTCCATCTCCAGCATGAGGTTCTCCACGGCCTCGACCGTCATTTCCTGGTCGAAGACAACAACAGCACACAATGATAGTTATGAAACGACTCATTCACCACCAGAGACAGTCGCCTGGGTGCGTGTCAAGCACCCGGGTCGCGTATCTCTCTCGCCTCCCTCTCCACCGCACCTTGTGCATCTCGTTCAGGATCGAGTTGCCGGCCTTGAGGCCCTCAAGCACCATCATCTGCTGCGTCTCCCACTCGACCGTGTCCAGCATCGTCAGCACCTGCATGAGGTGCTCGTCCGCCTTGCGCATCTGCTGCTCCTTGAACTTCTTCAGCTTGAGCGCCAGCTTGGCGTGGTCCTACCTCCAGACGAGCGCCATCCCATCAGCAATCGCCTCGGTAGGATCACCATCAACCACAACAGCAAATCTGTCAGAACAGTACCCGTCGGCCTGCCAGGAGCAGTCGCTTGGCGCTCTCGTGGAGCTGCGTGGCTTCAATGTCGAGCCGGATCTGGAACTTGCGCAGCCGGTCGCGCGCGTTCTTGAGGTCCAGGATCGCTTTGTCCTTGGACGTCACCTGCGCCTGCGCGCTCGCGGCTCGGCTGCTGCGCGCGTCGCCACTTGCTGTGGGCGTCGAGCCTTCTCTCTGCTTGCTCTTGGACGCCAACCCGCCCATTCCCGTCGCTCTACTGTTGTGTTTTGGTTCTTCTTCCCGACTGACTGACTACGATGTCTGAGCGAGTTCCGAGCCGGAGTCCGGAAGAGACCGCGCGGCCAATCAGAGGCAACTATACGTCAATCAATATCAATGATTGGCTGAAACGAACCCGAAATCGGATAGGTGTTGGCCAAAAATCAGCAAAAGTTCGGGGTACGTTTACGGCGTAAACCGTCTATCGCCCGGGTCTGGGGCTTGTCAGTGGCAAGCTCGAGAGGTCGTGACAAGTTGTTACGACCTCTCGACTGCGGTGCCGCACGCACAATCACGTGAGTCGCACGGCGACTCGCTGCTGGAAACTGGATTTTCACCGCTGGCGGCGCTTCAGGACCGCTCGACAGCCGCGGGATCGGCTCGGAGCGATTTATAGCTTGCTGGGCGAGCTGCCGAGCGCGCGCGCGACCTTGGAGCCGGTCGGGCGGCCGAGAACCGACGTGATGAAGTCGCCCGCGGCGCGGACCTTGTCGAGGCTCACACCCGTCTTGATCCCCATGCCGTGCAGCATGTACAGCACGTCCTCGGTCGCCACGTTGCCGGACGCGCCCTGGGCGTACGGGCAGCCTCCCAGCCCCGCGACGGAGCTGTCCACAACGGCCACTCCTTCCTGTTGACAGTGGATGCACGCGCATACCGGGTGATGAAAATCTGAGAGTGATTGACGGTGAGAGAAGAACGTACGTACCTGGAGAGCGACGAGGATGTTGGACAGCGCCTGGCCGTACGTGTCGTGGAAGTGGACGGCCAGGTGCTCGACGGGGACGATCTTCTTGGTCGCGCGCAGCATCGCGAGCGTTGAAGCTGAAAGGTTCCAAGCGAACGCAACGGTCAGTCAGTCTAGCGGTGGGCTAAACACTTTGGGTCGACAGTTACGGCTCACCTGGTGTGCCGACGCCGATCGTGTCGCCGAGGGAGATCTCGTAGCAGCCCATTTCGTACATGCTCTCAGCGACGTGCGCGACGACAGCAGGGTCCACGGCGCCTTGGTACGGGCAGCCCAGCACACAAGACACGTAGCTGGTCCACCAAGAACCATCGTCAGGAACAAACAACGCGTGTAACCTGCGAACGATACGACAAGGATACTGACCCGCGCACGCGGATCCCCAGGATCTGCGCCTTGTGGCACACGGGGCGAAAGCGCTCGAGGCTCTCGTCGATCGAGCAGTTGATGTTCTTCTGGCTGAAAGCCTCCGAGGCCGCGCCAAAAATCGCGACTTCGTTCGCGCCGGCGCTGACGGCCGCGTCGAAGCCCTGGGAACCAACCAAAAAGGAATAAACACTGAGTATCGAACCTTTCAGTTCTATAATCGTCAACATGGTCGGTCTACCTTGACATTCGGCGTGAGCACAGGGTACCATACGCCCTCCTTACGCTTGATGCCTTTCAGGACCTGCGCGTTGTCTGCCATCTACACATGCATCCGAGCCAGGGACAACGCCAATTATGACGCTCTGCGCCTTTGTTAAAGCGTTTCGAACGAGACGCGACCCACCTGCGGGACCCACTTGGGCGAGACGAACGACGTCGCCTCGATCGCAGGAAGCCCGGCCGCGGACAGCAGGTCGATCAGCTTGACCTTGTGCTCCGTCTTCACGACCTTCTTCTCGTTCTGCCCGTCATGAGGAGAGCACACACAATCAGTCGTCGCGTCAAGCAACACGAGTTGGCGTCATCTATTGCTGTGAAGGCGAGGCATACGCCGCTCGAATGTTCCGGTGGTGTTCGCTGTTGTACACACCTGAAGCCCATCGCGCGGCCCAACCTCTACGATCTTGACGAAGCGCGGGTACTCGATCGCCGCTGCCGTCGAGTACGCGACCGCTCTCCGTCCGTTGGGGTGGCGCATCGTCACTGCCGCCAGTCGCCGCGCGCCCGCCGAGCTCATCGACAGCATGCCTGCTTATATACGACGAGGGTACACGGGTTTTCCCCCTCTGGTTTTCTTCGCTGTTGTGGGGGCCACACAACAGGTTACGCGGGGAGCGTACCCATACTTCAACTATACACATCAGAGGTATAGTAATCACCACATTGTGTATACTTCCGGCTATAGAGGCTAGGGTAGGCAGGATAAAGGTCCACAAGAGCATCAAAACGCTGCGGTTGGATCCGCTCGTCCGCCTACCCTAATCCACGTCGTCCACTCAGTACGAACCCGCGCCGGCCAGTCACCTCGCTCGTCACAGGATCTTTGTATGTAATACATTCTCCAAGTCAGTATCTTCGCGTCAAAAGAGCGAAACGGCAAACCGCGGGCTTCCCATACAAAAAGACCCGAGAAAGAGCGCGCGCCCTTTCTTAGTTTCGCTCGGTTGGTTGGTTGGTTTGGTTGGTTGGCCCGGACACCACTTTAGATTAGAAGAAAGGCCGTCGCCCGCCGCCGCTACCCGACGAAGAAGGACGGAAGGAAACAAGCAAGCAAGACCGGGGTCTCTCTGCGCGAGTCTGTTGTTCCGTGAGAGATGGTGAGCACGTTAGCGGCGCAGCTGCAGCAGCTGCGCGAGGGCGGCGCCGGCAGCAAGCAGAAGACGGACTCGTTCCTGTACGACCCGCGCGAGGCTGCGCGCGTGGACAACGAGACGGTGTACAACGTGGCCTGGAACGGCCTGCTGGAGCTGCAGCAGCTCGACGCGCGCCTGGACGAGCTCGTGACGTCGGACGAGCAGGTCGCGCGCCTGTTTAGCCGCCAGCGCATCAACTTCCACCGCGCGCAGGTGGCCAAGAGCGAGGACGCCGAGCTGAACGTGGCGCTCGGCAAGGTGCTGGACGCGCTCAGCGGATTCTTCCTGCTCGGCGCGGCCCACAAGGTGCTCGAGTTCCTCGTGCGCCGGTACGAGATCCACCGGTACAATGTGGACGCCGTGATGGCCGCCATCGTCAGTTATCACGAGTCCAAGTGGTTTGCGCAAATGGTGCGCATCCTCCACATTCACAACACGCGGTGGGAGTTCCTGCTGCAGGTCAAGCAGAGCGGCGAGCCGCTGCTGCGCGCCGCGCTGGTCCAGCGAGCGCGCGACGAGACGTCGGTGCTGACGTTCATCTTTGACGCCGCAACGCGCATCGGCGTCGCCAACCCGAAGCTCACCTCACTGTACACCATGGTGACGCTCGAGCTTCTCGACCGCGAGACGCCCATACGCGAGGAGACGCTGCGCTGGCTGATCCCGCAGCTGCTCACCGCGCTGAAGGCAACCAACCTGCCGGAGCTCCAGTCGTCGGCCTACATGATCGTCACCAAGCTCGCGTCCAAGGCCAACCTGACCGACAAGGTTGTCGCGATGATCGTCAAGTACCTGCTCAAGTACGCGCAGCCCAGCGGTGCCCAGATGAATGCGTTGCTGTGTGTGATGTTTGTCGCACAGTCTCAGGTGGGGTTCACGTTCTCCAAGGGAACGGTGAAGCACCTGCTGCAGATTGAGAACGTGTCTGATCTGATCAGCGATGCATCGGCATCTTACGACGCGACGCGCTTCGTGCAGCTCCTGACAGCGTTCCTAGCGGAGGAGTTGAGGTCGTCTGACGATGAAAACTGCACTTTTCTTGTGGCGCTCATTGCCACGGTACCCGCAGTCAAGGACGTCGTTCAAGACTTGGTGTCGTCGTTGATTGGCTACGCTCAGAACGAGCAGTTCGAGTCCGAGAACGCCCGCGTGACCGCGATCAGCATGGTCCTCGCTGCCCTCAGCAAGCACTACATGCCGAGCATTGACGCCGCGATCAACGTCGTGCTCCAGCAGCAGCATGGTGGCCCTTCGGACAAGAAGAAGAAGAACAAGAAGGACAAGGCCCTGAGCAAGTTCTTGAAGAGCACGTTTGGCAGCGTGGCCAACTCTGCCCACTTCGTGCCGTCGAACACTGATGCGGCGACGTCGCTTGCGCTTGCCCTTGACCACCCGACGGAGCACATCCGTTACCAGGCGCTGGTGTCTCTTGAGAAGCAGTACCAGCAGCAACAGGAACAGTCGACCGATGACAACAGCACGCCTGCGACCTCTATTCTAACGAGTGGAGATGTCTTGCTTCGCCGCCTGCTAGACGACAGCGAGCGCATCGTCAAGTTTGTTACTACAAGTGCGCTTGGTGAGCTGCTGGTGAGTCTGTGCCCGCGCAAGAAGGCGTTTGGAGGTATCGTCGAGGCTGTACAGAAGTGGACAAGCAAGGGCAACAACGGCGTGACAGTCGTGGAGGCTATCGTTGGCTTCGGTCTTGAGAACTTCCGTAAGGCGGTGGCGTCCTCCGAGTTTGATGACCGCCTTGTGACGCTGTTCGTCGCTGCAGCTGCGCGCCGCAGCGAGAAGCAGACTACTCAGGTTGAGTGGAAGCGTGTTGCCCCGTGGATCGCTGCGCTCAAGGATCATCCGTTTAGCGCCGCTGCTAGCCGCGTTGTGAAGCAGCTGGATGCCAAACATGAATCACCGGAAGATGTTGTGGTCAATGAGTTCGCGAAGACGCTTGCGGAGAATGTGCAAGCGCTGCTGCCGCTGTGTTTGCGCTGGTCGAAGGCTTCGGATGTCAATAAGGCGCCGCTGACGCCGTTCCTCGTCCAGGTGCTTCGCTCTGCCCGCAAGAACGCGAGCGGCAAGGAATTCGTTCATGCGCTGAACCAGGCTCTTCGTGCGATCCTGAAGAAGGAACTGCGCGCCTTGTACGATTCGACCGACTCCCCCGCGACGACGTCGTACGCCGTCAGCATCGCTCAGGCTCTTTGCGAGGTCGCGGACTTTGGCTTGTACACTTCCGCGCGCGGCGACTTTGACGCGTGTGTTGCGACGCTGCTCCAGTCACCGGCGCATTTATTTATTCTTTTCCAAGCCGAGCTGATTGGAGTGTTCCAAGAAGACCTCGAGTCCGAGCTGCTGCCGACGATGGCGCGTCTGGCGACGGCGTCTTCGAACGACGTGTTCGCGGTTCTTTCCAAGACGCGTGCGCTCGATATCGTCTGCGCGGCGCTTGAGGGCGCGGCGTACATCGACGACAAGGAGATCCGCCAAATTGTCCACGTTGTTCCGGTCGTGTTGGTGTCGCTCGCTGATCCTCATCAGTCGGTTCGACATGCCGCGATCTCGTGCCTGGACCGTTGGCTCTCATCGTCTTCGTCTGTCCTTGAGGGCAAGAAGTCTGCGGCGTCGAAGGAGCTGCAGGTCCTTCAAAAGGCCGCCGCTTTCATGCTGAAGGCGAAGAAGGATATGACGATGGATGCTGATGCCGTCCATGTCTGCTGTGCGCAGTATGGTGTCGAGCACAAGACTGAAAGCGCCACGTTCTACCAACTCCTAATGCAGTACGTGTCGTCGGCCAGCTCCGACGAGATGGTCGTTGCTGTGAAGCTGCTGAATCTCCTCTCAAGCGTGAAGCAGGCATCGTTCTGGCGCCAGTCGCTGGATTTCTTTCAGCAGACCCTGTCGGGTTACTCTGGCGCGAGTGAGACCTCGACTAGCCTGCTGACGTCGCTTCTTGGTCACTACCTGGATGTTGACGTCGCTACGGCGTCTGAGAAGACTGGCAAGAACAGAAGCGCCGTTGTCAAGGTGTCGAAGGAGTTCTTTGACGCACTGATTGCGGTCTTGGGCTTCGAGAACGCGCATCTGCAGAACTACCAGGCGCTCCAAGTGTTTGCGCTTTCGCACTTGACGCGCGAGTACTACGAATGCCTGGATGAGGTGGCGCAGTACTCGCTTATCGGCCGCCTCCTTCGTTTGCTCATGGTCGCCGACGAAGCTGTCGCGACGAAGCTCATTGCTAGCCTGAACGTGCTCCCAATCGACTCTACCATCTTCGTCAACCTGGTCACGGAAGCCGCGACCTCGAACGGAGCTGCGGATCTCACGCGTCTCAACTGCATCCTGGAAGTGCTGTCGATCAAAGTGGACGGCGAAGGTGCGAACGCGATCGTGTACCAGCACGAAGAGCAAAGCAAGCGCTCGCTTCTGAATGCGCTAGGCGCTGTGTTGACGCTCTTTTGCGCTCCGCAGCAGGAGAAGGCGATGACCGAGTACATGTTCCAGATTTTGTTCCTGTGCCTCCGTCGCGTGTGTGAGAATGGTAGCCGCATCGTGGAGGACGAAGCGATCGTGGAAGTGTCCAAGCCAGTGGGCAAGCGCGGCAAGCACGCCCAGGTGACCGCGGATCCCGAGGCGCTTGTCAAGAACACGCTGTCGTGCCTTGCCCGTGACACGACGTCCCCTGCCACGAGAAATGAGGCGTTGCTGTTTGTCAGCGCGCTTGTGGACCTCTACCCGACCAACGTGCTCCAGTCGCTCGAGGGTGTGCTGAGCTTCGTGGGCGCTGGTTCCATCCGTCAGGACGATGAGTACACGTTCCACGTGCTCGAGACGATCATCAAGTCGGTTGTGCCGCACCTTGTTAAGTACAATGAGGGCGAGGCGCAGATCTCTACGCAACGCTTCCTTGGTATCTTCGTCGCTGCCTACGACCAGATCCCGTCGGCGAAGCGATCGGCACTATTCGAGGTGCTGGTCAAATCGCTGGGCGCTGAGCGCCACCTCGCCTACTGCGTCGCGCTGCTGCTGCAACGCGCTGCGATGCACCCTGAGCAGCATGATGCGCTCGAGCAGTTTGCGCACTCGCTGTGCTTCTCGTTCGAGTGTGTCGTCCAGATCTCATCGACGGTCAAGGTTCTTCGCCTCGCGCGCGATCTCCTGCCGCATGTTGTCGACGATTCAGACACGGACACGGACGATGTCGATGACGATGCTGACGAGAGCGAGCTCCCGAGTGACCCCACGTACGAACCGCTGGCTGTCGACGAGAAGGTCACGCAGTCCAAGGCGGCTGCGCGCAAGCTGAACGCGTCGCTTGTGTCGTTTGTGTCGGTGCACCTGCAAGAGCGTGAGCTACACCGCATGATCCTGGCGTTCCAGAGTGCCATGGATGTTGACGGCGAAGAGAAGAGCAAGGGCGGTGAGTTGCTGCAGCACAACTACTTGATGCTAGCTCAGGTCGTGCTCCTGTACTTCCGTCGCGTGGCCCGCGAGCAGTCTCTGCATGACGACGAAGGGTTCTGGTCGTCGTTGGCGTCGACGTCGATGGAGATTCTTGCCGCGCTTCAGCAGCTGCTGTCTACGCCGGGCTTCGTTGCGGTCATCGGCGAGCTACTGCACCACGAGAACAGTTTGGTGCGTAAGAAGGCGATGCAGCTTTTCAATGAGCGCCTGCAGAATGAGCGGAGCTCATTGACGTCTGGCGAAGAGATGCTCTTTGTCGACATGCTTGACGAGCTCGACACGATCCTGCGCAACGCGGACGGCAACGAGAACAGCATGAACATCCAGACGGCTCTGCTGAGCGTTGACATTTTGGCGCGCAACTTTGCGGCCGCGCACACGAAGCGCTTCCAGGCGGTGCTGCCGACGCTCGTCAAGTATGTGGACGTGGATTTCGCGCGTGCCTCAGCGACAGCACTGCACATCTTGGGCTGCGCGTTCGTTGCGCTATCGTCTGTGTGTCGTGCGGTTGGCCCCGTCGTGTTCCCGCTGCTACCGACGTTCTTCCCGAAGCTGTTGGCCGGCATTGAGCACTGTAGCAGTGGACGTGTTGGAGTGGACGACGCTACCGCTGCCGCCAGCAGCAACGGCGGAGTTAAGACGGTGCTCCAGTGTCTGCTGACGGCGCTCGAGGTCTTCACGGAGAAGATCCCGCAGTTCCTGGCCCCGTACCTGTCGAAGATAGTTCAGACGCTGCTGGCGCCGTCGCTGCTGTCGACCAACGCGTCGAACGCGTCGGTGGTGCTGTCGGTCGACTGCTGTCTGCTCAACCTGACCAACAACCTGGAGCTGCGTCAGCTGCTGCCGAGTCTGTTTGGCGCATACGATCACGCGCTTCAGCAGGGCGATGAGTGCGTCGAGAAGCTGTTTTCGGTCGTCGCGACCGTCGTTGGCGCGCTGGACACATCGTCGCTGCGCCAGTACCTGCCGAACTTCGCGCGCTTCTTCGTGACGGCGCTCGATGTGCGCCGCGTCCACGCTGCCAAGCTCAAGGACCTCGAGCAGGTGGAGGACGAGATCCTGGAGTGCTTTGTGCAGTTCGTGCTCAAGCTGAGCGAGAAGCAGCTCAAACCGCTGTTCCTCAAGGTGAGCGAGTGGGTTCAGCAGCAGTCGGCGGGCAGCCGCCGCCGCGGGCCGAACCTCGCGCGCCGTATCGCGTTTAGCAAGCTGATGGTGAAGCTGTCGGAGCGTCTGCGCAGCATCTTCGTGCCGTACTACGCGCACGTGCTGGACTTCTTGATCACGGCGCTCGTTGACAGCCGAGAGGTGCTGGCGCGCAAGCCGAGCCGCCGTAGCCAGAAGGAGGAGGACGTGGCGTCGTCGAGTGATGACGACGACGACTTCTTTACACGTGACGAGTCGGAGGACCAGCCGCCGACAAAGAAGACCAAGCTGTCGTCGGGCGTGTCGGACGCGGAGGCGGAGAAGACAGAGCGCGAGGCGCTGACACTGCTGCTGCACACGACTGTGCGCGCGCTGGACGGCTGCTTCGTGCACGACAACGACGGGTTCATGGAGAAGGAGCGCTTCGACGCGGTGCTGGCGCCGCTTGTGGACGTGTTTGACGTGCTCAAGGCGGACAACTCGGACGCGACGCGCGCGTTCGTGTTTGAGAACGTGGCAACGGCGCTGGCCAACCTGGCGTGGGCCGCCAAGAACGACCTGCTGTGGAAGCCGCTTCACTATGCGGTGCTCATGAAGTCGCGCGGCGACGTGCCAGCGATCCGCCTGGCGGCGCTCAAGGCGGTCGAGAAGTGCTACCAGGTGATCGGCGACGAGTTCCTGGCCATGCTGCCCGAGAGCATCCCGTTCCTGGCCGAACTGATGGAGGACACGGACGCCGAGGTCGAGCGCACGTGCCACGAGGTCATCAAGCAGATCGAGGACATCTCGGGCGAGTCGCTCGACCAGTACCTGACGTCGTAGGCGTGTCATTCGGACGTGTGAGGTGACGAGGGAGTCGGCCGGTCGTGATGTGTTGCCAATGGCGTTGGCCGGGGACGACGCGTCCGCTGACCGACCGACTGACTGCGTGTGTATATCTTATATAGCGACCACTAGAGCCAAATATACGTGAACGGACGACTTGCCACAGTAAGCCACGCAGCCGCGGAGAGAGTGTCATGGTGATCAAGTGTGAGCATGCGGATGGAGGATGCAGGTTGGGCGTAGTGACGGTCCGTAAGGATACATTCGTTTGATCCGCGTCAAGTATCCATTTTTACAGGTTTGTCCACCACGTTTATGGTGTTCGTAATGATGTGCACCACACGATACATCAGGTCTGACAGGTTCCACGTGCCAGCTCACCGCGCCTCCCCATACTCAGCCCAAGTTATTTGTCGTCGATCAATTGCGAACTTTCCAGACAATCAATCGGTCGATTGATCATGGCGACGGCGTCCGCGCGCTCGCGGCGCTCCGGCGACCGCAGCGATCCTTCCGCCTCCCCCTCCGCCTCCCCGCGGCGTCGCCTACTTCGTCTGGCGGCCGTGGCGCTCGTGGCGGCGGCGGCGGGCGCGCTAGCGGGCGCGCAGTGGCTGGCGCTGGGCGCGCGTTTCGACAACATCGGCAACGTGCGCGCGGACGCGTTCCTGTCGTACGGGCCGGTGGACGTGGTGTACACGTGGGTGAACGGCACGGACCCGCGCTGGAAGGCGGAGAAGGAGTTCTGGCACAAGCACTGGATCGCGTCGCTGACGGGCCAGCCGCTACCCAAGCAGAGCGACACGGACCTGTCGGGCATCAAGGGCAAGGACGACTCCAACTCGGACAACCGCTTCCGCGACAACGAGGAGCTGCGCTACTCGCTGCGCTCCATCGAGAAGTACGCGCCCTGGGTGCGCCACGTGTACGTGGTGACGGACGGGCAGATCCCGTCGTGGCTCGACATCGACTCACCAAGACTGACGGTCGTGCCGCACCGCGCCATCTTCCGCAACCAGTCGCACCTGCCCGTCTTCTCGTCGCCCGCCATCGAGTGGAGCCTGGACAACATCCCCGGGCTGTCCGAGTGGTTCCTTTACCTGAACGACGACGTGTTCCTGGGCGCGCCCGTGTTCCCGGAGGACTTTGTCAGCCAGCGCGGCGTGCAGAAGGCCTACTTCGCCTGGGAGGCGCCGCTGTGCTCGCCCAACTGCTGGCACTCGTCGCTGCAGAACGGCCGCTGCGATCGCGAGTGCAACGTCACGGCTTGCGACTTCGACATGGGCGACTGCGGCTGCGACGTCAGCCCGCTTGACGGCAGCGTCGCCTGCGACTTGGACAAGATCGCCAGCATCCAGGAGCAGACGCCGCGCGCGCCGCTGATCGCACACCACATTTGCCAGGGCCGCTGCCATTTCTCTTGGCTCGGCAACGGCCACTGCGACCGCTCGTGCAACGTATCCAGCTGCGGCTTTGACGGCGGAGACTGCGGCGTCGTCGGGCAACCGGGCGCCAGCACGGGCACCGGCGCGGCCGACGTGCTGCGCGACCTGCACTCGGCCGACGTGCGCGCCAACGAGACGCTCGTGCACGTGCCGCTGGCCGTGAACGCGACGTACCTAAACCTGACGAGCGTGTTCGGCGTCGACGGCAGCGTCTTCCACGCCGCGCACGACAACGCCGACCTCATCCGGTACGCGGCGCTGTTGGAGCAGGACATGCTGCTGCTGCTCGTGTTCGGGCGTGACCCGGATTCGGGCGACGCCATGACGAGCAGCGCGGCGCTGTCGGTCACGGGCCAGGACGCGAACGGTACGGCGCTGCAGCTCGAGCTCTCGCTTGTGCGTGGAAACAAGCGCGTCGAACCGGCGCTGGTGAAGAAGAAGAACGAGACGGACACGAACGAGGGCGAGGAGAACGCGCCCAAGCGCCGGAGTCATCGCCGCCGGCGACGAAATGAAGTGGACGAAGCCGCGCTGGCGCAAATGCTCCCGAAGAACACGACGGACGCGCTCAGCGGCGGGTTCTCCACGTTCTCGAACACGAGCGTGCGTCCGAGCAACATTCGTCTGCCGTTTGGCTTCCGCCAGGCTGTATTTGCTACCCGGAAGGCCGAAGAACAAGCTGAGGAGGAGGAGGAGGAGGAGGCGCCGCTGTTGGATGTGTTTCTGCCGTTCAACGTGACGGGCAAAAAGCTCAAGGACGGCGACGTGCTGCAGCTCGGGTGGTCGACGCAGCTCCGCGTTCACGACGGCCGCGAGGACGGCGACTTGGACTGGACTAACGTGCAGTCGTGCCGCCTCCGCATGCCCAAGCAGAAGAAGGCGAAAAAGGCTGCGATTGAAGGCGATGCCCCCGCGGCTGAGACCATCAAGCTAAAGGAAGAAGAAGCCAAGACCAAGCCGGTGGAGGTGGAGGTGGGCGTTGATGGCGCCAAGAACTTCGCGGCGGACCTGCTCAAGGCGCTGGAGAAGCAGGCGGACTCGACGTTGGCGAAGGAAGTACACGCAGCGTTGGCGGAGGAAGAGGAGCGGCAGAAGCAGGCGAAGGAGAAAAGGAAGCAGGAGCCTGCGCAGGCGCCCGAGGTGAAGACGGAGGAGCCCGTTGATGAGATGGAAAAGGACGACGGCGTGCCTAATTGCGAGCTCATCGAGCACTTTGACGGCTCGACCACGCGGCGCGGCATCCGTGTGTTCGTCCGCCTGCCGGACGTCGACGCGTTCACAACGTCGACTGAAGTGACGGAAGGCTCGGGTGAGTCGTCGGAGACGCCCGTGGCGCCCTCAACCGTCGAGACTGTCGATGAAGACAGCGAGACGAGCGTTGCAGCGGCTGACAATGCGCTGACCGCAGCTTACCCGCAGGTGGCGGACGGGCACGTGTGCTTCTTCGACGCCGACCGGCCGGAGCCCAAGCGCTACTGCTTCTCGCTGGCGCTGGGCATGTTCCACGCGCAGGAGCAGCAGGTTGTGCACTTGCCGACGCTGCTCCGTGGGCCTGACGCCGACCGCGTCATCGTGCCGTACGAGCCGTACACGGGCGAGAACCCGGCGCTCATTGAACTGGTGGGCTACTGCGTCGACGCGACGCTGCGCCTCGTCGGCATGCGTCCGCAGATGTGCTTGAAGCAAGAGATGCCCGTGTACATCCCGGCTGAGGAGACGGAGAGCAAGCAGCGCGAGCAGGAGCGCGAAGGCCGACGGCTCGCATGCGAGGCCCAGCGTCGGCGACTGGCGCAGAAGCAGAAGGACGAGGAAGAAGGCGAGCTCGACGGCGCTTCTGGCGTCATGGCGACGGTCAAGCGCGCCGTTCACGGCGCCGTCGCGCGCGTGTACTCGCTGCTGGGGCTCGCAGTGGTGGAGCCGGCGGACGGAGACCTGGACCTGGTCGAGTACCACGACGTGTGCGACCCGGAGGCGCTGGACACGGAAGCGCGCGAGGCCACGAAGAAGGCGGAGCAACCGCCGGCCGCGCTGCTGTCCAAGGACACGTTCGGCGACTCGCTGCGGTTCGTCAACAAGCTGTACAGCCGCGTGTTCGGCAAAGGGACGACGCGGCGCCGCGTGCCGTCGCACATGCCGTTCATGCTCAAGAAGCAGTACATCCGCGAGATCAAGGCCCACTGGGGCGTCGAGGTGAACGCAACGTCGGCGCACCGGTTCCGGCACCCGGAGGACATGCAGTTCAGCTTCTCATACTTCCACTACCTACTGAACCGGCACGTGCTGGTCAAGCCGACGCTCGAGCAGATCTGGCGCGAGTACCTGGACGTGAACCGCAACGGCATCCTGGACGAGAACGAGCTGCTGACGGTCGCGAGCCTGGCGTACGGCAACTACCCGCCGGACTCGTTTGTGGACGAGACGCGCGCGTGTCTGCAGCCCGAGAAGCGCGAGAAGGTGCGCGAACACCCGACGGCCGAGGGCACCGTGCGCCTCGCCGAGACGCTGACGCCGTACGTGACGCTGGAGCACCTGGAGGGCTGCAGCGACCTGGTCGAGCGCCTGCTCAAGAACGTGCGGCGCGACAAGCTGGCGGAGCTCGTGCCCGAGGACGAGGTGACGTTCCACATGCTGAGCGACAACTACAAGTTCGCGTGGAACCAGATGCTGGGCACGCGCGCGCGCCGCACCAAGTTCGTGTGCATCAACGACGACATGAAGTTCCCCACGCCGTCAGTCAGCCAGATCCTGCACGAGCTCTTCCTGTCCATCTGGCCCAAGCGCTCGCAGTTCGAGCTGCCCTTCCACCTCAAGAATCGCTTCGCGCACGTCGACGAGCTGGCCAAGGCGCGCGCGCGGCGCAACGCCGTGCTGGGCGTGGCGGCCGCCGCCGCTCTGCTGCTCGCCGTCGTCTTCCGCCGCGCGCTGCTCTCGTTCTTTGGCTTCCACGACATTGCGCGCGCACGGGCGGCGTCGGCCTCGCAGCTGCAGCGCGAGATGGACGCGCAGCACGCGGACGGCAAGGACGAGTGAGTGAAGAGGAGATACAGTGAGTGGAGGGCGTGAGTGGGTAGCTAGAAGAGTGAGAATGACAGCCGGGTGAGTGCAAATGGACATGTCGCGGTCTGAAGGAGGCGTTGGTATGCCGATTAGGGAGGTGAAGAGATAGGACGAAGACGACTGGAAGCATGGTGGTGTGAGCTTAGGTAGGAGGAGGCTTTGTGAGCGAACAGCGAACATGAAAGCCATCGTTTTTGTTTGCGTTTATGCTTATGGGGTCGCGAAAGAGGCGGTGGAGCTATGGTATACAGACAAGGAGCGCTTCGCCCCCTCGCCCTCGGCTTCTCGTACTGCTGCTCGTCTTGGGTAGTGAGTGACCTGAAGACTTCTCATGGCGTACGGAGTATGGTACGTCCGGATCGCTCTCGAGAAGCAGCAGCGACGTTAGTGGGAATGGATGGCGGGGGCGGAAGGAAAAGGCGACGCATAGATAATCGGGACGGGAGGATAACCCCTGGAGGGTAGGCGGCAGGCACACTTGAACGACGGCAACGGCGTAGCCGACCACGGACGTTGGTTGGCCGTTCGTCGTCCTCGATGCTTGGTGGTTTCTACTGCCGACGGCTCTAAAACACGTCGGGCGGCTGCTGCTGGCTGATGGACGCGCTCGTGCTCGTCTGCAGGTGCACGCGCAGCGTGTAGTTGGCCTGTTCGAGCCGCTTCATGTGCTCGGCGGCCTGCGACGCCAGCCCCTTGAGCATGGCGCTCTCCTGCTGCGCCTCCTCCTTCTGCTGGTTCTGGATCGTGATGGCGCGCTTCAGCAGCCTGTTCTCACCCTGCAGGCGCTCCAGCTCCCGGTCCTGGTGCTGCAGGCGCTCGTGCGCCGCGCAAAGCTCCTGGCGGCAGCGCTGGAACTCGGCGTCGCGCTTCATGATGTACTGCTCGTACTCGGTGCGTATCCGCGCGATCTCGGCCTGCTTGACCTGCTCGAAGTAGTCCACGTGCCGCTGCGAGTACTTGGGCGCGTCGGCGGCCGCAGCGGACGCGCCGCCGTCCTCGCCGCTCCCTGACGCGTCGCCCGCGCGGAGCCGCTTCTTCCGCGACACGTCGAACGACTCGGCCGCCGACAGCAGGCGCGAGCGCTTCTTCAGCCCGTCCGGATACACTGCTCACCATAGAAACCGAGGCAAACGGACGTCAGCACTGTGTACCAGCCCCACACACAGCTCTAGCACGTTGACGCACCTGGAGACGCGGCGATCGACGCCATTTTCGCGGGTTTTACCGACGGAAAAGATGGGTTTTCTTCACCGGACGAAGCGATCGATGGACTGGGCGACGGCGGCTTCTGATCGACGCCTACGACGCGGAAAAGAGCGCCACGAGCGGGGGAAGCGGGGGAGGGCGCGCCGGTGGAGCGAACGAGGCAGTCGGGCGGCCGGGGAGCGCACGAATGTAGCGGCGAAGGGCAAGCGGCGATGGAGCGGCGGCGGCCTTTCCCCCTCTTGCTTTCAGTATGTGAATGTGCGACTTTTTGTTATGCAGGGATTTGGTTTCTTCTATAGAAAAAGGGAGGAAGGCAGGGGGAGCGAGGGCGGAAGGAGGAGGGAGGGGCGAAACCCTTTCTTGTCGACCCTATCCGCCGCTGACGACTGTCGCGTGCTCGGCGGGGTTGTCTCTCCCCACATCTGTGGTTTTTGGGTGGGGTTCGAGAATCGTACTTTAGTAAAAAAGAAGGGTGCGTGCAAAAACTGACTCATGTCGAAAATGTCCAAAACTTTTGCGACGGCCGCAATGGACTACAGTAACGAGCGATCTCAGTAAGAACGTTCTTTTTATTGCGGATGGCAATCAAATCCGTACCGACATGATCCATGCAGCCAACAGATTCACTGCCGTCATAAAACTACAGTGTACACGACGAGCATCGTTCGTCATGGCCTGGCAGTCCGTCATGGCGCCTGGTCCAGCAGCGCCAGGACATCGTCGAAGCCCTTGCGCTCGGCAGAGTCCCGAGGAGTGAGGTCGTCCTTGTCTCTCGCATCGAGCGAGGCGCCGTGCTGGACGAGCAACTGCACGCAGTCGAGGCGGCGCCACTCGACCGCGCAGTGCAGCGGTGAGCGCCGCAGCGACGCAAGGTTCGGGTCGCCACCGAACTCGAGCAGGGTCTCCAGGACTCGCGCGTGGCCGTTCGCGGCCGCATAGTAGATAGCCGTGCACTTGTCCGCGTCCACCATGTTCACGTCGACGAGCTGCTTCTCCAGCAGCGCGCGCACGAACTCAGGCTTGCCCTCGACCGCAGCGTAGTGGAACGGGTGTCGCGCCATCACCTTGTCGACTTGCTCGTGACCAAACGGGTGTAAGGACACGTCGTACTTGACCAGCAGCTCCAGCAACGCGACTGAGCCGTTGCCCGCCGCCTCGTGCCAGATCGTAACGCCCATGGCATCCACGACGTACTTGTCGGCGCCGTGGTCCATTAGGAAGGCCGCGACGCTCACAAATCCGCCTGCAACAGCTTCGTGAAGGGGCGAGTGGAGCGTCCGGTTGCTCAAGTTAACGTCTGCCTTCGCTTCTTCGACTAGAAAGCGCACCATTCGCTCGTGGCCGTCCTGACTGGCAACGTACAACGGCGTGACGCCCATTTCGTTCTGCTCGTTCACGTTTGCGCCGCAGTCGACGACGAAGTAGCGCACGACGTCCAAGAAATTGCCCTTGACCGCGTACATGAGCGGCGTGCGCCCGCGCGTCGTGTGGCAGTCCACCAGCAGGCCAAAGTCCACCAGCAGCCGACACACGTCCAGGTGTCCGTTGATGGCGGCCTCGTGCAGCGGCGTCCGCGCGTACTTCTTGCGCCCGCCGGCCAGATGCGGCTCGCCTGCGCCCAGCGCCAGCAGAAGCCGCGCCATCTCGCTGTGGCCCTCGCTCGCCGCCAGGTGCAGCGCCGTCGAGCCGTTGTGGTCCTGCGTGAGCTGCAAGAAGTCGGCACGCGCGCGGCGCGACTCGTCCGAGTCGGCGTCGAGCGCCGCGTCCTCCGCCAGCAGCCGCTCCAGCTGCGCGCAGTCGCCCGTCTTGGCGAAGTGCAGCAGCAGACTGCCGCGGTCCGTGCGCTGCTGGTCCTTCCACCTGGATCGGCGCCGCCCCATCGTCCTTCGTCCGGTCTTTTTGGTGTCGGTTGGAGGCCTTCGCGTGCGATTTTGATGGCTTGAGAAGCTACACATACCGCATAAGAGATATCATAAAGCATGTAGATTTCATAAAGCACACATGGAACTATCCAATAAGAGCGGAGATATTTGAGTGTCTCAAGAACAGATTTCATAACACACACCTTGATCGGAACGAAATTTACTGCAAATCAGGAGTAATTAAAATCAGTAATATTTGTATACCCATAATAATCTCAAGTGCTAAATATTTGCCAGAAGTTCAAAAACCAAGGCAGTGGACGCACTGTTTGGTTATGATTACAAGTACAGTGCGCGCCAATGAAACGTGGAAAAGGCCGGTCGGTCGCATATCTTAGTCAATAATAGGTTTTCGAAAGCGCAAAATGCCTCGTTTTATAGCCAATTGCGAGATCTCTCGACTAAAACAGTTTTCAGCGATAAAACGCATTTTTGGCGCAGGGGCCAGAGGAAAACCAGAATGGGTACACTATTGCAGTTATTGACGGTCCAAATGTCGGTCGGTCAGATTCGTATTAAAAGCGCCAATGCGGCCCAGAGCGGGTGCTAATATGAAATATATCTTCCGTGGCACTCGATTACCTGCAGGCAGCGATTGTTCATCGAATTCGCGAGCGACTCGAGGAAAGAAGCCGGTACGGCGTCCCAAGCTTTCTGCACGGCATCTTTGAGCTCCTTGATCGAGTAGTACTGACGCCCACCGCCGTAGACTTGGTACGTCATCCATCCCCA
>JAADXW010000526.1:0-19897 GCA_023337975.1 Phytopythium ostracodes
GTTGCTTGAGTTTACGCGCGACATGCTGACTTTTCTCCCGAGCACCCTGAGAAGGCGTCTCACGGTTTTATCCAATCAGATGCGAAAAAGGTTTTTCTGAAAAACCAAAAGCTTCATTTTTTATCCGAACGGAGAAGTACCTTGCTTCCTCCCGTTCGACCGTTCGATAGCGAGGGGTGAGCGGAAGGTGTCGTCGGAAATCACTGTATTCCTCTATTTAGTGCGCGGTGAATTTTTTTGCGCCCTGACATTGCAGGGAGGGTGACAAAAGGCATTTTACAGGCAGAATTATGACATTTTTTTAGGGAAAATTAGCTGGATGCGCCTCGTTTTTGGCGCCACTTTGACTTTGTGGCGAACCGGGTTTAACTTTTAAAACGGGTGGGCGAAATTGGTGCAAAGCACAATAAGACCGGTTCTGTTTGGGGTCGTCTCAAATATGAGCACGATGAAGCCAGATTTTAACGGGTTTTGGGTTTTTGGGTCAAATCTTTTGTGGTTTAAAATCTGAACCTCTCCCGCCAGCATACTGGAACCAAGAGATAATCCACCAATCGTGCGCTGGAACGCGGCAACCAAGTGCAAAACAGGAAAGGAACAACCACGACACCCCGAGAAAGTGCGCGCGGGTCTTCTTCATTCGCCCTCCCGACCCATCACCAGGTGCCGGTAACGAAGCGCTTAGTGTCGTCTTTGCATCTCGCTGGATATGTTGGCATCGGCGTCGGCTCCTGCGTCCTTCCGCCGCCCGGAGGCGCCCGCGGCGTTCGACTTGCTGCTGGACACGACCATGGGCGAGCAGATCGACCCGGCGGACGGCATTGGAGGCGCCAGCAGCGCCGAGAACCCGCAGGAACAGAGCGACGAGGAAGAGGAGGAGGACGGCGCGGCGGCGGCGGCGCAGAACGATGAGGACGAGTTCGTGTTCAACGCACCGGCGTACTACGACCTGCGCAACCCGTCGCTGTTCGAGCGGCAGTACGTCAACAACGCCGACGGGTACTTTTCGTCGCCCGCGCCGTCCGCGGCCACGTCGCGGTCGTCCCCGCTGACGGCTGACTCGGCAGTGGAGAAGCAGGACGATCGCTACCAGCGGCATCAGCAGGAGGCGGCGGCAGAACTCGATCCGGTCACGCGCTCGCTCGGGAACATCTACTCGGCGATGCAAACCGGAAAGAAAGACGCAACGGCGGACGCAGAGGCGACGCGCGTGCCCAACTCACAGTACAAGACGGCAGTGGCGCCAGTGGGGACAATAGCGACCAGCGCGTTCTCGCAAAGCGTGCCTCGTCTTGAGAACCACGGGCCGAGCGCGTTCTCCCAGACGGTCCCCAGTCTAAGCAGCGCGTTTGCCCAGAGCGTGCCTAGCCTCGGCAATCAAGAAGCGGGGAGCAAAGCGTCGCCGCACCCGCCAAGCACGGGGAAGTCAACGGTCGTTCTTGTCGACAATAATGTGCTCGAAGACGCGGAGATGGCGGAATCTACGGCGAGTAACTACGCGGCGAGCGCCTACTATCCGAGTCGCGACGGCAAAAGCAACGTGCAGGGCTCTGCCGTGTCGCAAGATAACCAAGAGAGGCATGAGCAGGATGCGGATGAGCAAATGAGCGATGCCGAGTCGGAAGGGACCGTCGAGATGGATACGTCGGCCGTCATGGCGGACGTGTCAGCACCGAGTGGAACCACGGCGGATGCCGTTGCGTCCTCCATCGAAGAAGAAGACGAGGAGACGGCGGCGACGATCTTGTCGCGGAGTCTGTTGTCAGAGAACGGCTCTGAAACGCTTGAAGAAGTGCTCGAGAAGTATGCGACGTCGTCGCAATCGTCGGCCACCTCGCACCGGATGCAGGACGTGGAGACCGGCAGGCCGTCGTCGCACTCGTCGTTCCACTCATCACGAGGATCTATGTCTCCCCGCCATCGCGCCGGTCGTCGATCTCCTCCGCCGCCGCTTTCTGAACCAGGTGGAATGTCTTGGACTAATAGTCACCCGACGGACTTTCCGCCTCCGCCCCGCTCGACAGGTTCGTACAACGCGCACACGGGCGTGTCTTCCAGATTGCTGCAGCCCACCGAGTCGTTTCTTCTGCGGATGCACGCTGAGCAGCGCATGCGCGAGCAGAGTTATTTGGAGGACATTCCTGTCGAAGAGAAGCCGCATCGCGTCACCAAACCTCACAGCCCGAAGCTCCGCACCAGCCAGAAAGCGGAGGCGCGTCCCCGTGACCCCAACGACGTATCGCGCATGAGTAGCACCAGCCGCGAGTTGCTGAAGATTCAGGAGGAGCGGCTGCGTCTTCAGATGGAGCGCATGAAGATCCGCGAGTTTCATGAGAAGACCAAGGTGCAGCGCCCGCCTGCAAATGTATTCCAGCGGTCTACGAAGCAGCTGACAATTCCCGAGTCACCCCATTTTGCAGTCGACAGTCGTGCTCGGCGCTTTCATCGCGGCGGCAGCAGTGACTCTGGATCGGACGGCGCAGTCCTTGGCGATATCGACACAAACAAACCGACGATGATCACACCGGAGGCGCTGCTATCCCGTGAATACGAGTTCCCAGCCGCCAAGTTGCACAAGAATCAACGTACTGCAGCGCATCACCCAACGGTAAACTTTGATAGTGATGAACAACTGACCGAAGCGATTTTTTCGGGATGGTCTAACGTTTATGCTTTGTATCGTGATCATGCACGACAGGTCCCGCACACTCCTCAGCTTCAGACTGCCACCCGAGCGTCCCGACGCGGCGTCGTACCGGATGCGAGCAAGCCGGCGGAGTCGGAGCGTCCGCGGAGACCGGCGTCAGCACACACTGCCAAGTTTGGTGGCCTGACTCAGGTATGACAATTGGTTGCTCTAAGAAGTACTTAAGTACTTCGTAGGGAGAAGCGACTGACCCACTTGTGCATGTGTGCATGCAGCCCGTCACCCCGCAGCTTGAAACGCGTCGACGAGCACAAACGGCCGCCACGTACCGCCGTCCAATTGACGTCAAGGACGAGGATGAACAGGAGCTGGCAAGAAAGTTCCACGCTCGGCCAGTCAACAAGAAGATCCTGGAGAATAAGGTGGAAAGGCTGCCGTCCAAGGCGGGCGGAAAGCCTGCGCTCACTCAGCCAGTCTCGCCAAAGCTGACGACCAGCACTCGCTCGACAACGCGCCCGGGAGCCACGCTGGAGATGGAGCGCAAGCGACAAGAGCGCGAGCAGCGGCAGGCGGCAACTTCCCGTCAGGCACCAGCGCAGCCGCGTCGGCCTGTGATCCCAGAGACGCCGCCGCTGAAGAGCATCCAGCTGCATCGTCAGTACCAGGAGCAGTTCCGGCGTCGGATTGAAGAGGAGCAGAAGGAGCTCGAGCGACAGCGCGACTTTAAGGCGAACCCGATGCGCGTCACGTCGACACCACCGCGGTTTGAAGGGTCGAGCAAGCCGCTGACGGAGATCAAGCCGTTTGCGATGCCAGGCGAGAAGCACCACGAGCTGGCGCGTGAGCGACTGGAATTGAAGCGCCGAGAAGAGGAGGAGCGCCTCAAGGCCTCGGCCAAGTTCCGCGCCAACCCAATGCCCGTGTTCTCGGGGAATTCAGAGAGCGAAGGAGACCGCGCCTTCCACCCAAAGCCGAGCGCAAAGCCGCTTACCAGTTTTGCAGCCCCAGTGCTCGCATCGGATCGTCGTGCTGCCGAGCGCGCGGCGTTTGACGCGGCCGAGCGCGAGCGCCGCGAGATGGAGGAGGCTTACCGCAAGCGCGTGGAAGAAGAGACGAGGCGCTTGGAGGAAGAGGAGGTCAAACGGCTGCGCAAGGAGGAGATGGTGTTCCGCGCCCGCCCGGCGCCGGAGCCCAAGACGTTCACGCTCAAGTCCAACACCAAACTGCTCACCGAGCCCATGACCCCCGTGACGCACTTTCGCAGCCGAGAAAGTGACAAGCAGTGAGCACTCGCGACACCAGACGAGTCAATCCCACCAAGAGAAGCACCCACAGGTCCCAAACCTCGTGTATTTGTACGGTCGCCGCGGTGCCTTCGAGTCGGCATTCGACCCCATGAGAGAAAGAGAGAGCATCCGCTTAAACCCCACGAGTAAATGAGTTTGGTGTCGTCTCCTGCGCTTCCGACTGCACTAGCTCGTTCCCTTGCTGACCGTGGACCTCCCCGCGCTTTTCTCGCCTGGGAATAAGAGGCAACCGCGGCTCTTCTTCTGATTTGACCCGACTCCAGTCCGTCCAAGCATCGCCGCGCACATTCCTCAACCAGCGCCGGCGAGCGAAGAACCACCGACAGCCTTCAACCTTCAACACCGTGGACCAAGTGAAGCTAAGCGCCAACATGGCCACGGGCAAAGCGACCACCGTGTCGATGCCGCTCGTGGTGCTGCTAGTCGTGTTCATGCCGTTCGCTCGAGCCGAGTCGTTCATCACCAAGATGCTGGCGCCGTTCCTGGATATCAAGAGTCTGATAGGAGGCGAAGACGCCGAGTTCGCCAAGCTGGTTAAGGACGCCAGCATGGAGATGCGCACGGGCAAGGCCAGCATGCCCGGGTGGCAGGCCAACGGCACATTCACGCCGGTCGACGAGCGGTACCTCGTCGGATCAGACGAGATGAAAGCGCTGCTCAGCCTGTACCGCAAGTGCCGCACGCGCGACTCGTGGGCGCTGCAAACGTGGTGCGTGGGCGACGCCGACGCGTTCGCGAGCGATAGAGACCGCCTCACCATGTGCCCGCCGGGAGTACGCACCCACCCGTGCACCGGCCGCGTGCTGCTAGGGACATGGGACAAAGAGGTTCCGTTCGAGCCGCAGGGAATGTCAAAGTTCCTATGGCCGTGGGAGGGCGTCAAGTGCGAGGCCTACTCGGACCCCACGTCCGTCACGCACATGTACGCCTGAGGTTGCATTGGCGCTAGTGTTGCAGATTGAATTGACCTGCTCCTTCACCGTTCACATGTTTCACTAGCTACTTGCCAGGCGAAGCGCTGCAGTGCCGGCTCGAAGACTTGAACCTCGGCAGCATGAGATCGCTCGAGCAATTGTACGTGCCTTCTCGCTTGCAGCTGGGCTGGTATAGTTGTCGGACTGATGGTTGCTTCACTTGCTCGTAGGGACCTGTCCAACAACATGCTGCACGGCCCGTTCCCCGTGTGGCTTAATGGACAGATGAACACGCTTCGGTTCCTTAACTTGAGCCACAACCAGATCAACGGGACACTCCAGAAACCCTTCGGCGACTGCGACCGGATCGAAGTGCTGTGAGTGCCTCACCACAACATCATGAGATTGTCGGCACTGTGCTGTCACTGACGCAACTGGCACCTGGGCCTTGTGTCCTCTTGCCCAGAGATCTGTCCCACAACAAACTGACAGCCACGACGCTCGCGATCTTTGGCTCCTTGCGCAGGCTACGACACATGTAGGTGGGGCAGGCATGCCTTGGAGCTGTTCTCGCTCTAATACAGCCCTCTCTGTTTCCCCATACAGTAATTTAGCGCACAACCCGATGAACGTCAAGGTGCCAGCGCGCTCGTTTCAAGGCGATGTCCTCAACTACATGTACGATCTGACGCGCTCATTCATCACGGGTGCTCGGTGGCTGTCCATTTCACACGATCTCATGCCCTTTTCGTGCCAATATCGGCAGGAACCTGACCCACTGCGGCCTGCACGGCGGTTTCCCCAACTTCCCCGCCTTTCGTCACCTTGTCACCATGTGAGTGCTGTGAACCGCAGTCTGGTGGTAGATTAGGAGATGCTACTGCTCAACTACTGACGGTCCGTGGTTGGTGTTTTTGTGGTCGTGCCGCACGCAGGGACCTCTCGCACAACAACTTCACGGGGTCCCTTCCATCTTCCCTGACTTTGCTAGGTCGACACGACCTCACGGACCCGGACGAGGAGCCCGTCGTCGAAATCATGTGCGTTGTCCTCTCCATATCGCTTTGTTCTTTGGTTCCATGAAGCTCACGACAATCGATTCAACCACAGCGACATATCTCACAACAAGCTGGCTGGAGCGCTGCCGGAGATGTGGAACTCGACGTCACTTCTAGTCTTGTAAGCCGGGGAGCTCCATTTGTTGGGGCTGTCATTGTATCATGATTCGACTGACGCTGCGATCTTCATGCCGTCTGCTTACATAGAGCGATGAACGACAACAACTTCTCCGGCCGGATCCCTGATCTGCCGCCAAAAATGTTCGTCATTTGCCTGCGATCAACGTTTATTGACGGCCAGTCCGTTGACCCACTCGTGCCTTTGTCCTCAGAGCAAGGCTTGCAGAGTCTGCCGTCCCGATGTTTGCCAACAACGGGCGATTCTGGTGCTCCATGCCCAACGGACTGGCCAAGTCGGACCTGCCGTGCATCTGCGGGGGCGGTCACTCTCCGCTCGCAAACCACTCGGGCCTCTGGAGTGAAGAGGATGCTGGAGACGCCGGTGTTGTGCTCAACGCGTCATCGATGGCGCTCATTCCCGCCAAGAACGCCTCTAAGCTGTGCAAGCGGTGCCCTGGCGGCACGTACTCGAACGAGACGACAGGGTACCAGTGCTCGGTGTGCCCCGTCGGTTGGATGCCGGTCTCGTCCGTCCAAAGCCAGCTACCTGCGTTCCTGTGGGAGACCCGGTACGCCGAGTTCAAGTCGCGAATCATGGACAGGTGCGGTCGATGCCCGCCGGGGTCGTTCACGGTCTCCATCGACGGGTCCAACGGGACGGAATGCCAACTATGCCCGCCAGGGACCGCCAACTCCAAAATCGGTCGGTTCGAGTGCGATCCATGCCCGCCAGGCCACTTCTCGTCCATGGAAGGCGCGCTGACGTGTTCGCCATGCACACCGGGCACGTTTACCGATGCGGAAGGCTCCAAAGCGTGCAGTCCGTGCCCGGCCGGGACGTTCAGTCGCTGGGCGGCCCATGCCAACAACACTGGCATTGCGGAATGCCTACCGTGTGCGCGTGGTTTCTACCAGGAAGTGCGTGGGGCACCCAAGTGCCTGCCCTGCCCCGAAGGAACGGTCACGAGGCTGCCCGGGATGACCAAGTGCTTCCACTGCCAGCCGGGCACCTACTTTGACGCACAGTCCAAGTCGTGCTCGCCCTGTCTTCCTGGCAGCTTCTCAGCCAACGAGGCAGTGACGGAGTGCACGAAATGTCCAGTCGGGACCACAACCGAGGCATTTGGCAGCTCAGAATGCTTTCCAATGGCACCGCCTGGGCGGGAGTTTGATCCCACGGCACAGAGTCTGAACTCGTCAAGCTCTCTTCGGGAGTGTGAGCCAGGGACTTTCAACGACGGCACGTTCCTCACATGTCAGGCGTGCTCAAGAGGCTTCTTCGCTGCCTCCGCGGGCGCCAAGAAGTGTGTCCCGTGTCCGGTTGGAGCGTATTCGCCGACATTGGGCGCGACGAAATGCTTGGACGCACCTATCGGGTTCTTCATCGACGAAGAAGCAGCGTGGAAGCCCAAGCGCTGCGCTGCCGGTCAATTCGCGCGCTCCGTTGGCTCGAGTCGGTGCGAGC
This sequence comes from Phytopythium ostracodes, assembly GCA_023337975.1. NCBI lineage: Eukaryota > Oomycota > Peronosporomycetes > Pythiales > Pythiaceae > Phytopythium > Phytopythium ostracodes. The sequence goes on from JAADXW010000526.1 coordinate 7,512, forward strand.
GCTGCCCTGACGGGTCGTTCGCTGTGTTTGGCGGTGGCGACCGCTGTGATGTGCCACGCGATGGCGAGATTCTGCAGCGCGTCGAGTGGCCGCGCGTCCGGATAACGCTGCTGGGCATGACGCTGGCTGACTTTCACACTCGTTTCGACACGCAGGAGGACAACTCGACGGCGTCTGGAAACTCTACCGGTAGCACGGGCAACACCCCAGCCGCGAAGGCGGTCGCAGAGGCCGTTCGAGTGTCGCTGGATCTGTTCGCGGTCACGGACGTCAAAGTGCACGTCATCCGGATAGAGCGTGCGAGTGCGATCGAGGGCACGGCCGATCTAGCCGTGGACCTCGCGATCGAGAAGGTGCCGCTGCGACTGCCCAAGCGCGGCAAAGCGGAGGACGAGTCTTGGACCGAGCAGTTCAAGGATGCCGTGATGAGCGCATTCAGCATGCCTAAGGTGGTCCAGAAGGAGGAGAAGGAGACTGTCAAGCCGGTCGGCGACCTTCTCTCGCGTTTGTTCTTTGGTGAGAAGAGGGGCGAGGATCGGCGCGGAAACAACGGAAGCAGCGACACGAATGATCTAGCGGCCGCCCTGTCCAGCGTGGCGTTCCGCGACGAAGTGGCGCGGAACCTCGGCCGGCGTGACGCGCTCAAGCGGTCGATCCCGCTCACGCTCTTGCAGATGAAGCTGCTGGACGCGAATGTGACGTGGCGAGCCACGCGAGCCGTGCCGTGCCCGCCCGGGAGCTTCTTCTCGCTGACGAACCGCACCTGCGAGCTGTGCTCGCCCGGGTCCTACTCTAACGAATCGGGCGTGCTTTCATGCACGCTGTGCCCGCGCGGCACGTTCGCCGACGACGCCGGGATGGAGACGTGCGAGAGGTGCAAGTTCACCGAGGACGCACGCGAGGGCTCGACGATGTGCATCTACTGCGAGTGGTTCACGCGCGAGTGCTCGGACTTTGTCGAGCACGTTGTGATCACGGTGGTGCTGGTGCTCGCGCTCACGTTCAAGCTTTACCAGCGCCTGCGCGCCATGTTCTTCGGCGACCGCCGCGTGCTCCAGCGCAGCGAAGATACGGTGCTGCTCGCCGCCGTGCGCACCTACGGTCGCACGTTCGGCGGCATCCGCTACGCGCAAATGGTACGTTCGTGCTACTGTACGTGTGTACATGCAGGAGAGAGCGCGGCTGACGTGTGATGCAGGGAGAGGTGTCCGCGTCGACGCTGTGGTCGCCGCCGCTCCCGGAGCAGCGCGAAATGGACTGGCCGCGTCAGCAGCGCTCGCCGAGCGGCGACGTCACACCGTACAAGCGGAAGCCAGAGCCGTCCGCCACGGGGACGGGCGCGTGAGGAGGCGAGAAGATTCGATCGGAACAGCCCCGCGAGATGGCGAGGACCACGCCCGTCGTTCTGTTCCGTATCACGTCGACCATTTCCGGCGTTTGGGCAAACACGTCGGCTCCTCAGCTTTTGGAGATGGAGAGGCAGAAGACTGGAAGAAAGAAGCCAACGCATCGCTCGTTTTTGAATCAAGGCGGTGACGTTGAGGCGTTTGCTCTCTTGCGATTTGTATGGAGAATCGGCGGCTTCAACTTGGCGACGTCACAGGCGACTTGCGGATCAGAAATGACCGACTGCGATGATGTGATTGGCTGAAAACCACCATGAGTAACCCGAAATCCATTATCAACGCATGGTCCGTAACTGTGCAGGTAAACACTTGTGTAGATCACGGTACTTTTTAATTGTGCTTCTGATCATGCTGCAGCGCCTGAAGTGATGCACACACAAGCATCGAGGCGACGAAGTGATGCAGTAAAACTGCAGGTGACCGATCCGATCACACTCGCAACGGCTCGCAGCACACGCATGTGATTCGCATTCACACACCCATGCTGTAAACAACAGGGAAATACAGAGGGCAAAAGAATCCAGGCAATGACGCTAGCGGAGAAGGGGTGGGCGCGCGAGAATAAGAGCGCGCGCGGACACTTCGGAACAGTTCTGACGTTGAGCGGAAGCTTGACAGTTCGGCGCCGGCCCAATCTGGACTGTCATCCTTCAAAGTGAGCGAGAAAATCACCGCGCGCACCCACGCATGACACCCACCATCGCGCAGAATGTAAATGACGGGTCGCATCACCGCGAAACGGAGTAATGCCATTCCGTGGCGACTCGACACCATTCTTCTCCTTTAACTTTGGGCTCGTTTTAACATTTTTGGGGCGAGGAAGGAGGGCGAGCAACGCCGCAAGAAGCGAGGAGGCAAGCAACCGGGAAGAACGCACGAGAAGAAAAGTGTAGGCGGCGAAGAAGGCGCGTGCGCTCGTCTGGACGGCGCTGGAGAACTCGCGTGCATCGTGTGCGTGTACCGTATCTGGCACAAGTGTTCTCGGTGGTCAGGTCATTCCATACAAATGGCAAGAGCAAAAGGTCTCGCCAATCCAGCGTTCACACTCTTGTGGAGGTCGCGATACACTCCCAATCTTTGCGCCAGAATTTTCCCATTTTCTTTCAGTTGCGCCCCATCTCCGTTTTGTATTGTACGGGTAGGGGTAGGGTTGTGTGATAGCGCGGCGCACTGGATCTGTTGCTGATGTATTTCAGTACAGTACGGTACAGTCGGAGGGAAAGATGTCGCGCACGGTAGTACTGTACTGTACCGTTCTTCGAGACCCCAAAGTGTGTGGGTTTTTGTATGCATTTATTCCTACCAGCGGCCGGCCCATCCACCAAACTTTGGCCCCCTTCGCTTCCCCAAAATAACGCCAAAGCTCAAAATCCGGCCCTGAAAGCTAATTATTGCGCTGCGGACTGACGTCGCGGTCGCCGGCGCGCAGATCGCTCGCTCCCTCTCCACTTTGCACTCATGCTGGGCATGGCGACGGCCAGCAACTGGGGAAATCCGCTCGGGCCTCGTGTACGTGGCGCTGCTCCTAGGCGAACGTGTATGGTGCTCTTGGTGGAAGGAAACGTCACACTAACCGGGGCTGTGTGACCTGCGTGCAGACGGACATGGACAGCGTACCGCTGTTTGAGCGGGAGCACCGCAACGACAGCCAGCTCGTGCAGCGGCTGCAGAACGAGCTGGCGGACGCGAAGCGCTTCGTGGAGGCGCAGGCGCGGCGTCAGAACGACCTCGAATACGTGAACGAGGACCTCGAGCGGAGGTGCGATGGCGTTTGATCCGAGTTAGTATCGATTGCTGCGCCGCTGGAGGCTGACGCGCGGTGTTTACTTTGACGGGATGCAGGCTGGAGCAGGAGGCGCTAGAGCGCATCGCGCTCGAGTCGCAGAAGGCGGAGGACGAGAAGCGGTGGCGACAGGAGAAGAAGGAGCTAGAGGAGCAGCGCGGCCTGTGGGAGAAGCGCTTCGAAGAGGAGACACGCCGGCGCGCCATGATCGAGGAGCGCCTGCGCCGCGCCGAGAAGGAACTGTATCGCATGCACCAGAAGAAGTACGACATTGAGAAGCAGGTGCGCCGCGAGGAGAGCGAGAAGCGCAAGCACGAGGCGCAGATCGTGCGCAGCCTCGAGCGCGACCAGCAGGAGTCGGCCGCGCGCCGCGCGCAGCAGATGAACGGGTACATGACGATCGACCCGATGGTCAACCCCAAGGACGTCAAGCCCGCCGCCGTGCGCACGCGGCAAGCGCTCGCGTCGGCTATGGACTTCCTGGGAGTCTAACGCAGCCAGCGACCCTGCTATTTCGGGGACAGGGATCTGGTTGGGCAGTGGAAGGCGGATGGATGGATGGATGGATGGAGGGAGCGAGCAGATCCAACGGTGTACAGTAGACCAACACGCGTGGCGGGGGAGCGCGGCTCGGATTTGGGGGAACTCGAGCCGTCGACGCCGCGGCAGTCGCGACCGCCCACGCTACTGTACACTAGGACGACGGGCAGAGATGGAGCGACGGCTCTTCCACGGTACGGAGAGCGTCGTAGGGCAGCGGGACGGGGTCGAGAGGAGACGGCGGACGAGCGCGATGGATACCTTTACATGTTACTTTCTCTTCTCTATGCGAGTGCATTTTTGCCTTGGGGTGTGTTGGATGAAACGCAAGGCCGCAGCGTGTATCATATCAGTATTTTAACCCCTTCAACCACGAGATGAGCACAGAACAATTGGGCATTGGGGCTTGCTGTGCTAGACTGGGGACGGAGTGTTGCATGACGCATTGTGTCGCCAGCGCCCATGAGGGCCACTCTTCCTGCAAGGTAAGCCGCGTCAACTGCAGTGGGCAGACCGCATGTTGGTACCAACTTGCAGCCTGTCCACTGTAGTTGGTACAGCTCGCTGCGCCGGACGCTTCGACGCATTATATGCGCGTCGGATACGCTTTTATGGACGCGCACGGGCGCTACATGTCCGTCCGTCCGTCCTTCCGTCGCAGCGTATCGCGCGGCTGGCGGAGGTGGCGGCGGCTTCTATTTCGAAGCCATTGCCACCGCGCCACAAAAGTGTTTGTCCGCGTGACTAATTCGGGGGTTGTCCCCATAATATAATGCCAAGCGACCCCATATTAGCTCGCTTTCAGCCACTGTGAGAGATCGGATACCAACAAGCGCTGTCCTTTCATTGATTGATCACCTTGAGGATCGAGAAAGGACGGACGTCGGCGATGGCGACGAACGGGCAGCGCGAGCGCGTGGACCTGGACGAGGAGCTGGCGCTGCTGCTCAAGGAGCAGGAGGCGTTCATGCGGCAGAGCAAGGCGCCGGCGGCCAAGGTGATGCGACGCAGCGGCGGTGCTCCAGCCGTCGCTTCTTCTTCCGGAAAGGCGGCGGCAGTCAAGGAGGAGGAGGAGGAAAAGCAGGAAGAACCGGCGGTCGCGCTGATCGTGGGCAAAGTCGTAGAGCGAGACGTTGTCCGGCTGGACCTGGCCAACGCGCGCGTCGCGCCGCCCGTGCGGAGAGAGGCCACGGGCTTCCCATCGGTGCGTCGGCGCGGCGAGAGTCTGTTTGGCAAGCGGCAGAAGCAGTCGACCGCGACTGCTCGGCCCGCCAAAGCGCAGCCAGCAGTCACCAACAGCGCGAAGAGCGGCGACCCGATGGACCAAGAGCGGCGCGACATTGACGCCGCCAACACCGCCAGACTGAACGAGATGTCGCCCGAGGAGATCCGCGAGGCGCAGCAGGAGCTGCTGCGATCGCTTGACCCGGCGCTGGTGGAGAAGTTGCGGAACAGAAGTAGACCGAGCGCTAAACGCGACGGCACAGCCAGCACTAGCGGTATTTCTGCGCGTCCGTTGGGCAAGCCTGTTGTGGCGGGCGCTTCCGTTGTCGAGGCGTCGCCTGACGAGGAGAAGCACGCCGAGGTAGCAACGAGTGAGACAGCCAGCGCTGAAGCCGGCGCTCCAGAGATCGACCTGTCCAAGATCACGACCGAGGAGCAACTGCAAGCGTCGGCGCAGCTGCTGCCGCCGGAGGAGCGCGCCAAGCATGAGTGGATGCAGTCGGTGCCCAAATCGCAGCAGCAAGCGAAGAGTCCGGCGACGAGTAAGCGAGCGATGCAGCAGTCGACGGAGCCCGCGACGCTCGAACGCTTCGATTTTGACGGTCACGAACTGCCCAGCGAAACGAGTGATGTCCCGGTTCACTCGGGGCTGTTCCATCACGGTGATGAGCCCGAAGCGCCCGGCTACACCATGCCGGAACTGCTTCATCTGGCGCGGTCATCGGTTGCGAGTCAGCGCGCTATGGCGCTCACGGTCATCGCTAAGGTCTTGACGAATCGGCAGACCCAAGAGCGCGATCATCCCGCGAGTGTTGCTCCAAAAGTGTTGCCGCGCGAGCTTCCGGTGACACTACGGATCTCGCTAGATGACCAGAACTACACCGCTCTGGGCGCCGGCGTCTCGGCGCTTCATGCGTTCCTTGTTCCCGTGGCTTGGTCATCAGAATCTGCGCTGACGTCCAACCAGTTTGAGCTGGCGTTCGGCACAGTCCTACCGCCGCCTAGCGTTCATTTGCACGAGAACTTTAGCGGTGATGGAGAAGTAAAAGGTCACGACTACCAGCTTTCCTGGCAGCAGGGCGAGGTAATCTACATTGACGACGCGCCTGACGAAGATGGCACGGCCATCAGCGACGAGGACATTGCGGCGATGGATCCTGTCCAGGCGCTGCTCCACATGGACATTGGCACGCGTTTCCGGTTCATCCTCGACACCATCCAGCTGCCTGACCAAGACGCGTCCGAGAAAATACTTGATATCCTAGTGGCGATTGCACGTCACTCCCCCAAGGGCGCGCGAGAGATCGCGACCAATGCGCGGCTACTCAAGGTGCTGCAGCAAAAGTTTATCGAGAACGAGGACGTGCTGACGTTGCAGGACGCCGACGACGAAGGCGTAGAGTCCGACAAACGAGCGCTTCGGTTGACGCTCAAGGCCCTTGTTCTCGTGCGGAGTCTGTGTCAGGGCGAGCGAGCGGCCGCATCGGTGCTCATGAGCAGTGGCGTGATACAAACCACCAAGGGTTTTCTCGCGTTGAAGGGAGCTGCATGTGGAGAGGAGCGCAATGAGCTGTTTGGTCAGATCCAGATCGAGAGCCTGCGTATCTGGCGTGTGCTTCTTGGCTACGCGCTCGACTTCCACTGCTTTGCGTACTTGTTCCCGCTGCTTAGCGGCTTCACTGGAGTCGATCTCGTGGGTAAAAGCACCAAGAGCAGTGAGGAAGGCACCAGCGATCCGGGAAGTCTGGCCCCTGCAGCGGTGCCAGCGTTGTTTGCGTCGCTGGAAGCTTTTAGTGGACTCGCTAGCATGCACGAAGCGCAGCACTACTTTAACCAGCTGAGCTTCTTCATCGACATGGCTGCTGACCGACTCGCCGAGATCGTTGCAAGCGTGAGCAAGGCGACAGGCACGGTGCTGTCGAACCAGCAAGTGGTGACCGCGTCGACGGCGCTTCGTTTCCTGTCAGCGGCGTCGAAACTTGCGACCAAGTTCCATCTTGAGACGCGCGGGTTCACTCGTGCGGTTCGTTCGGTCGACGCTCTCGTCGACTCGCCACTTGTTACTGATTCGCTGGCACAAATCTCCGAGGGTCGTGATTTGCTACTTGCCATCGCCATCTTCCACCGCAACACCATCCAAGCTGACCTGCTGGGCGACGACTTGGATGAAGAAGAGGCCTCACTCTCGTTTTTCAAGCGCTTCAACGCAAGGCTCTCACTGGCAGCGGCAGCGGCGGCTACGACTCCCGGTCCGCTTGCTACAATTCAAGCGTGTGCTCTTGTCGTAACACTTGCGGACATGGCGACTCGGACGGAGAGTGCGAACGGCAGCGGCGCTTTCGTGGATGCAAGCTTCATGGCGGAGCTGTACGTGCAGGGACTGGCGCTCGTGGAGAAGCTGAGTGGCGGGCTGGAGTATTGGATATCGCAGTTGTTTACCAAGCTGCTGTTCCACCGCGGGGTGCTGCGTTCGTTGAGTCTGTTCTGCGACGAAGTGGACGCCAAGTCGCTGAGCAACGTGCTTGTGCCCATTTACTTGGCGTTAGTCAACTCGACGCGCGAGCAGGAGGAGCACTCGGCGCGTCACTTCACCGCCTACTTGGCCGTGGATAGTGCGGGTGCATCAGCGAATTTGCCGCGCGACAAGAAGTCGTGTAACCTGCGCATGCCGCAGTACGAGCAAGAGTACGTGAGCAACAACCTGCCGCTCCCTAGCTACTGGATGTACTGCCCGTTCTCCCTTATGGAGTCCGCCACCGGAGACTCCAACTCTAATATCTCGACCAAGAACAGCGCAGATCCGACGCCGTCGCGAGCGCAGAGTGACGAGATGAAGCTAATCGTAAGCGCGGCGTGCCGGTTCCTGTACCAGTTTGAGACCCAATGGCGACACCAGCGTGCTGCCTCATCGTCGACGGCGACTCTCAATGACGAAGACAAGCTCTTCCACTTGCTCCACGTGTTCTTTGCCGGCAGCGACGTGCTGTTCGACGAACACGTCGACGCTGCGCTCGACCGGCTGCTCGCTGCGTTTGTCGCTCCTGTGATGGCGGACCGCACGAACCAACCGCAGCGTTTATATGACGGGATGATGCGTAACCTGAAGCGCTTCCAGCACTTGGAAGGCGCCGACGACGCGGCTTCATCTTCCGCCGGCAACTCTGCGGCTACGACGTTCACGTCGGACGAGCAGCTCGTCATGACGTTTGCCGAGAAGCTCGTGGCAGAGTTCGCGTCCACTTCCTACGCGAACGCGCACTTTGCACGCAGTGTGACGCTGTTCCTCACGGCCGACTTCCCGCTCGCGATCCGCAAGTGGGTCTGGAAAGAGCTGTACGACTCGCGCCTTCTTCACGCGCTCGCTCCGTTCAGCTGCGCAAACGACAAGGGCGCGGCCATGTTCTGGCGCTGTGCGCTGGGAGCGAAGCGCAGCGACGAACAGTTGCTGCAGCTGATGAAGGCGGCCGTTTGCCAAGGCCACGTGTCTCCTGAGCGCGGGCTGTTCGCGTACGCGCTCGCCATCCAGTACATCGCGGTCTACCTGTTCGCCAGCGCCTCGGCAATGAGCGCCGCGCGTCGGCAAATGGTGCACGAGCTTCTGTCGGCGTCAGCGAACGTCATGCCGCGCGTGTGGCGTCATCTGCTCAGCTGTGCGCTGGAAGACGCCCACGCAACCCCAAGTCATCAGTTCTTGAGCCTCGGAGAGGTTGCGAGCGAGCGAGTGGACCGCATCCGCGCGCAGGCGGCGCTGAATGACGTTCAACGCGAACAATTTGACAAGATGGCGGCGCAGGCTCGCGCGGAGACCCAGAACGGGAAGTAGCAGCGGGTGGTGACGCAATAGACAATCGGTTTGGTCGTTGTTGTATACTTGAAGAGAGCGTAGGCTACAGGGGGACCGGCACGATGCGTTTGCGTTTCTTACCGCTCTCCCCGTTACTGGTCTCACTCGCTGACCGCTTGTTGATCTTGATCTTGGGCGCTCGCTTGAGCGCGTACTTGAAATACAGCAGCGGGCGGACGGTGTCGGCGCTCGTGTTGGCCAGACCGCGATGCCACACGCGGTAGTCCATGAGGACGGGCGTGCCCGCGGCGACAAAGTGCGTGACGCTCTCCAAATGCTCGTACGCTTCGAAGCGCGCGCTGCCACCGCCGCCTTCGCTCTTGCCCTGGCTGCGGAAGTGCGACCGCTGCTTCATCTCCGTGCCGCCGGTCTCCCCGTCGATCGCCACGAGCGGCACGAACACGTTCACACGGTCCGCTGTCGGCACACCGAAGCGGTTAGATCATCACGATGGCAAGCGAGTCAGAAGATAGTGATATACCGCCCTCACCTGGTTCGTGACGCGTGAGGGACCGGTGCACGCCGTCCAGGTGCCAGTTCTGGTCGCCGTCTCCAGGCCGCGACAGCACGCAGCCGACGTACTCGAGCGCGAAGTTGGCGCCGTCGACACTGCGCCCTTGGTCATTCTTTACGCCCGCCTTTGCCTCTTCTTGGACTGGGGCGCCATCGTCACTAGCCAACGGCTCGTCCTTCACCTCTCCTCTCACGATTGTCGGTGCCTCGTGCGCGGCGAACAGCTCCGCTAGGACGGGCTGCCACTTACTCGCGAGCTGGAGCAGCGGCGCCATGTCCACGGCCTCCACGGGGACGTCTAGCGAGAGCGTCTGCACCGCCGACGTCGACAGCTGCATGTCGACGCGCCCGCCCTCGCGCACGTAGAAGCCCGCTAGGCGCTCGGCGTTCTCGGCGCGCGACAGGTCGATCTCTTTCGCCTTCGCTTGGGCCAGGAAGCTCTCGTAGCGGCGCAGCACCTGCGCGCGGGTCGCCGCCACCTGCGCCGCACTAGCGCACAAGGCGGGCGAGTCGAGCGCCGCGAAGCCATCCGCGTGCACGCTGCGCGCCCATTCGGACGCCGTCTTCGCGGTGGGTTGCTGTACGGACGAGCTAGTTTCCGCCTTCTCCATTGCGGCCGATCTCGGCAGCAAGTGGCCCTTGGCGGCGCGTGGGAGCAACCGGATGAAGCATTGAGCTGACCAATAAGCTCGTGTACAATACTGTAGTTTTCATAAGATTTCGACCATTTTCTGAGTATATTTTCAATATAAAAGGGTTTAAACGTAAATAGATCAAGTAATTGCTCTCTGGATTTTATCCAGAAGTATTGCAGAGAGGCGACTCATCCGAAGAAACCTGTAAGGGTTTTTGCCAGATTCGTGCACTCGATCAGTTTCGTGCAAGTTTAAATTTAGCCAATCGGCACTAAATATTTTTTATCGAGCTATCCATTGGTTAAAATTGAATGAGAGCTGACAACCACTTAAACCTTCAAAATCGAATTTTCGACAGCACCTATTTTCCCGCCAATTTGTCACAACAAGTCAGTTATTCTTCATATTCATCAAAGCCAGCAAGCCACCGCCACCACGATGCCGTTCAGTGGTCTCCTCTACACAAACGAAGCTCTGAACGCTGCCGCCAAGCGCGATCTCGACGGTGAAAAGGGCCGCGCTGTCAGCACCGACACCAAGATCCCGTACCGCACGCTGATGAAGTGAATGGCCTAAGGCAAGAACGGCGTCATCCGGTCTCCGAGTCGGCGTGGACCAGCACCTCTTCTTTCAGATGAGGCAGAGCTGTGCTTGGTCGAGTGGGTCATTGGGTGTCAGCATGTGGGCCACCCAGCCAGCCGCCAAGAGATCATCTACAAGGCTGGTACCATCAGTGCTTTGTCATCAGGCCAGACCGTGGGAAGTGGCTGGTACCGTCACTTCATGGACCGACACCCGACGCTCGCGTCCAGGACGTCAGAGGCGGTGACCAAGGCTCGCAACAGCGTGACCCCCGACGATACCAGGCAGCTGCTCGACACTATGCTCAAGATGGTGCTAGAGCACAAGATGGACGCTACTCGAGTGTGCAACATGGACGAGCCCGCGTTTCAAACCAGCAAAGGGGCTCGACGGGTTGTTGCTATTCACGGTTCCAAAACGTCTGGCATCAAGATCTTGCGGTGAACTTTCACCTCTCCGTGGTTGCCTGTGGTAGCGCCGCCAGCTTCATGGTGCCGCCATTGTTCGTCCTGCTTGGTGTCACCGTCAAGCTCGGCGTGCTCGATGGGTGCGCGATCCCAGGGGCCGCCGTCACGACAACAAGTTCCGGATTCATGAACATCGCTCTCTTTGTGGAATGGCTCCGGTTCTTTTCACGGAGCGTGCCGGTGGAAATCAAGCGCTCGCTGCTGTTAGTTTTGGATGGCTGCTCCTCGCATTACTTGCTTGATGTCGTTGGCGTGGCACAGCGGCTCGGAGTACTGCTGGTATTACTCCCTTCGAATGTCACGCATCTGCTCCAGCCTCTAGACATGGCCGTCTTTGGGTCCTACAAGGCGCGACTGCTGCGTCTCACGGAGATCTTCATCGGCGATACCGGCAGCCGTTCGGTCAGCAAGGATGAGGCGATCAAGATGGCGTGCACGGCCTGGGAGACCAGCAACATGGAGGACAACATCAAGGCTGGCTTTGCTGGGTGCGGTCTCTTTCCGCTGTCGAAGCCTCGGATGGATAAGTGCGTCGAGGTCTTTCTCCGCTACGGCGCCCCGACGGAGACTGCAGTAGCAACATGACTGCGTATCAAGTCCACTGCCCAGAAGAAGGTTTTGGTCCTGCCGGCTCCTCGAAAGTGAGTGCGGAAGACAACGACTGTCGGTGGCCGCTTGCTTACTTGGGAGCTGCTCAATGAGCTCGCCACGCCTCCGAAAAAGGCAAAGAAAGCGAAGCGGAAGGGAAAGCATACGGACGTGGAGGTTATGGAGGTTGTGGTCTAAGAAAATACTCAACCAACTTGCTTCTCAATCGATTTAGTGTGTGCATGTTGTGTTTTTCTGTTGTTGAAGTGATACGATATCCCTCTGTTTGCCTGTGTCTGCTGTGATTTTAGATTGTTGAGATTTGACATCTCGAGCCCGCATCAGAAGGGAAACCCAACTCATGATGCATAGCATACTGGCGGCCAATCAGTTCACTTATGACGGCGCGGGCGGTCGCTTTTGCAGTTCTGTGCCGGCCTCCAAGAGCTGATGACTGACGTTCAGTATGTGAGTGAGTAATACTGCAAGGCAGAATCGAACCACCGTCCTCTCGGTTGTGAACCGAGAACTTTACCACGAAGCTATGACAGCGTTATTTCGCGTTCTTTTTGTGTAAATCCCTACGGTTGTTCCTAAATCAAACCATATATCCAATGTAGAGCCTTTATCAACGAATCGCCTATGATAAAACATATGATGAACTAACGGGGTCTGCCGTTTTATATACCGTATTGTATTATAATAGTATACCATCGAAAACAACAAGGGTATTATATTCGGCACGGTTTTATATTTATGTTTGCAAATCTCGAGAACAAACGACGGCATTGGTGGAGCGGTGTA
>JAADXW010000527.1:0-19892 GCA_023337975.1 Phytopythium ostracodes
AGTGTGGCAGTGTATCGACAAGCCTGCTTGTCAATCACTAATTCTAATTTATGTCAGTACTTCATCAAAAATACACGCACATCCCCGGCGGGAGGTTCAACAAAAGTGGGAGTTTCGGATTTGGCGGGGCGCTCTGTACGCTCTTAACTCAGTACACCGAAATCAAACTCGCTAATTCAGTACACAAGTTGTTTACATATATGTAGAAAACAACCTGAACGAACCGAGACGAAGGAATTGCTCGCAACATGTCGGCGGTGGCCAAGAACCTGGGCGCCGTGCGCGCCAAGATCGCGGACGCGGTGGCCAAGAGCGCGTTCAAGCAGCAGGTGCGCGTATACTTCGTCGCGCGGCGCTGCTGGCGGCCTCGTATCTCGCGTTTGACACCCGCGTTTGACGCTCTGTGTGTATTTGGGCAGTGCACGCTGGTGGCGGTGAGCAAGACCAAGCCGGTGGAGGACCTGCAGGCCGCATATGACCAGGAGCAGCGCCACTTTGGCGAGAACTACGTGCGCGGCGGTCGGTTGCCTCGAGATGTCCAAACAGTAAACGACTGATGTTGTCATCTGATGCTGCAGATCCAGGAGATCGTGACCAAGGCGCCGCTGCTGCCCGCGGACGTCAAGTGGCACTTCATCGGGCACGTGCAGTCCAACAAGGCCAAGACGCTGGTGCGCGACGTGCCTGGCCTGTTCGTGGTCGAGACGGTGGACTCGATCAAGATTGCCAACGCGCTCAACAAGGCCTCGGGCGAGTTCCGCGCCGACAAGCTCAACGTCATGGTGCAGGTCAACACGAGCGAGGAGGAGCAGAAGTCGGGCATCTCGGTCGACGGCTCGCTCGAGCTCGCGCAGCACATCATCTTGTCCTGCGAGCACCTGCGACTCACGGGCCTCATGACCATCGGCCGCTACGGCGACACGACCTCGGAGTGCTTTGATCGCCTCGTGGCGTGTCGGACGCGCATCGCCGAGGTGCTCAGCGTGCCCGAGACGGAGCTCGGGCTCAGTATGGGCATGTCCGGCGACTTTGAGCTCGCTGTACGTGGTCCTGTGTTGGCGCGAGTGCTGATCGGGGGAACGAGAGACTCACAGTGCATTGTGTGGTGTGCTGGGGTTGTAGATCGCGTGTGGCAGCACTTTTGTGCGCATCGGGTCGACCATCTTTGGCGACCGCAACTATGCCGCCAGAAGTTAAGTTGTCGTGTGGCTTCAAACATTCCTGGCGCGGCGATCTTCGACTGTCGTGGTCAAGGACAGCGCAGCTGCTCCTCGCTCTGGTGATACCACACGCTGCCCCTTTCACCTTAGACAGCATGAGGAGTGCTCGAGCACATCAATACCAGCGTGATACTTCGAAAGAGCACGGATTTGATCAGCAAGTGTGTCCCTCCTCGCTAGTGTACGTTACGTGTCAAAGAAGCTCAAACGCCATGGCGGATTTCAGGTCGTAGCCGTCGGTCGCCTTGTCCTCCGACCAGACGGCTGCGGCGCGCTTGGCTTCCTCCGTCGGGGTGTAGGAGGTCGTAGGGGCGGCGGCCGACGGCTGATCGTGTCTGCTCTTCGCCTTCTCCTCGCGCATAATGTCTTCCACGTCGATGTACGTCGTCTCGGGCTCGTCCGGGTACATTTCCCGCCACGTCTTGCCGGCCTCGCGCGCCTTGCGCTGCATCTGCTCCACTTGCGCACGCCGTTGCTTGCGCTTCTCCTCGGCCTCCTTGGCCTTTTGCGCGCGCTCCATCCTCCGCTGCTCCAGGATGTGCATGGACATCATGTCCTTCCGGTGGAAACGATCTTCTGGCAGTTCTTCGTCTTCATCCACTGGGTCCCATTGCTTCGCTTTCTGCATCATGGAGCTGTGGAGGAATGCAGTCTTCTCGTTGATGTCTTCGGTTTGGGGAATCGCGAGGTGGAACACCTCGGCTAGCGACTTGGATTGCTGCGGTGGCGGAGATGACGAGCTGTCGCGGTGCTTGCCGTCCTCGTTCTCTGCGCTACTGTCCTCCTCATCGTTTAGTGCTTGGGCGAGCAGCCATGGCGCCGATCCTTGGTCAGCGGCCTGGTCGTCCCAACGCTTGTCTATCAACGCTGAGATAATCAGACTGTTCTCTTGCAGGTCCAGAGTCACTGCCGCCGACTCCGTCACCACAGGATACGGAAGGAAGACGCCTAACGGGTCGCCAAGCACACAACAGACGACCGTAGGAGTTAGTCATACGCCACTACTAAAGCATTCGTGTCTGGATAGAGGCACGTACTGAGGTCGCGATGGCCTATAGCTTTGACCGTGAGGTGCTCAGCTCGTAGTTCGACCTCGACATCTTCGCCGCTGCCCACAGTGCTTTCAAACAGCATCTTGACGCTTAAACGCTCGCCAGCGCTGTTCAGAACCTCCGGCGAGAGCGCCTTCGAGCCATTTTCCACAGCAGATGCGCGTTCACACAGTCGCCTCTTGCCTGAATTACCACCCACCGACCCCCACTCTTCATAAACTTCGCACCGAGCAGTTGCCGTCTTCTCCGCGACTTTCGCTTTCGCCTTGGCAGCATTTGCCGTGGATTTTGAAGTGCGCGCTGATGTTGAGACCTCTTGAATGATTGGCGCTTGGGTCTTGCGGATGTAGTGGCGCGGAGGCGGCAGCTCTCCGGCGTACGTCAGGCGCGGCAGCTTGTACCGCGCATCCAACTTGACTTTGTACTACAGGAAAGGCACAGCGCACGGAGGTCAGCGTTGGAGACTCGGTCACGCAGCTATGCTCGCCTCCAACAGATCGGTCGCACCTTTTGGTCAATGTACTCGAGCGCGAGCTTGCATACAAAGTTGCGGAAGGCGCCCGTCTTGTCTTGCTTGCAATCCTCCACCACATTGGTGTTCACCGCCACGTCGAACGCGAGCGAGCGCTGGCCCTTCTTGTCCGTCACCCCGTGCGGCGCTCCCAAGCTCAGCGGGACGTGAATGCCCTGCGTAATTGCCACAACAATCCATCGAGTGAGTCCTCTGGCTGGTTTTCCAGGCGGGTATTCATGGAATGGGACCGAGTCGCTAACCTCTTGCTCGTTCCCTTGGTCGTCGAGCTGCTTCTTTTCCGAGAAGGTCTGCACTGCGTCCGAGTAGCACACGTTCACAAAGACCTAGGGGCGGTGCGATGCGAAAGCGTGAGTGTGTTGTCAGCAATTTAGGGCGAGACCAGATAAAAGATACCTTCTTGTTCGTCTCGAGGTCCAGCGTCTTGATCACGAACCCCGGCTCCACGTCAATGTGCATCTGCCCAGAACCCGCAAGCGTGTTATTTAGCAGGACATTCCTTCACGACATCGACAGAGCGCGTCATGAACACGCACGCCCTCCGTCTTGGGCTTGAGCCCGTCCGCGTCCATCACTTTGTCGCCCGGGAACGTGGGCGCGAACGCTGTCACAAGAGCATTACGTTGAGTTCATGGCTCGGCGTCGAGTGCTTCTAACCCATTGAGCGCACTCACCCGACGCTGGTGGCTTCGTGGTCGAGATGTCGCCGCCGTTTCTTCCCGCGGTCTGCTTGAGCACGTCCAGCAGCGCCGAGTCGGCGTCCGTGGGCGTCGGCGCCCCGCCCGGGCCCCCGCCGGCCGCCTGCAGCTGCTGCTGCATGGCTGCGACCAATTGCCGGTAGCTCTCCGGGTCGGTCTTCTCCAGCTCGTCCAGCAGCTGTCGTCATCCAGCTTATAAGTCAGTTGGAGCACCAACTAGATCATACACGGCGATTGATAGTGCGGCACCAACGTCGGCGTAGCGCTCGAGCGTCTCGTTGTCCATCGGAGGGCCCTCCATGGCTGGACCTGCCGCCATCACCTGTATCTTCGTCTTGAGCTGAGATGACCCGTCGCCGGTTGCCGTCGCAGTGGAGACTCAGCCCGCGCAGGAAATGGAAGGAAAGTGACAAGGAGACGTCGCGCAAATCTGGACGCGACCGTCCAAGTCTTTCTACAGTGAAAATCGACCCAAAGGGCTGCGGTGTACCGCAGCGACTCGTTAAAGTGCGAAATGGCGGTGCCTGCAGGTGATAGCGATCGCTTGTGCGCAATGAGCGCGTCTCTGAAGTACGTGAGCAGCACCAGCATGTTGTCAGGGAATGGATAGACTGTGTCAGCACCCCTGCCATGGGCCACGCCTCGGCTCCATCGTGAAGCATGAAATGGAGAAGAGGACGTGATCGGATGATGGAAGCTGATGGACGGCGAGATGGAACGCGGCGGCCAACGCAATCGGAAGGGGAGCGCAAGACGGGGAGGTGATAACCTTGACTCGTTCACTTGTTGTGTTGTTTCTTTGTTGAGCGGTTGCGTGTTAGCCGGCGCCACCGCCTGGTGTCGACGTTGCACACAAGATGCTCTCACAACCTGCCCTTTCGCCTTTGCCCGTCCTGTTCAGACCACCTTCCCGCCTCCGAGGAGAGAGACGAGAAGGCTCAGCACTGCAATTTCGCGTTGGCTTCCCCGACTTACATCAGGTCAACGAACGGCTGCGGCGCCATGGTGATCGGCGAGGTGCCCTTGGCCTTGAGCGTGTACGCGGCCTTGGGCTGCGCCGGGATGCGCTTGATCACAGCGCGCACTGTTCAACGCACAAATCATCATCATCACGTCAGTAAGCGTCCATCGCCATCCGACCCAGCGGGCCAACGAAGGGAGAGAGACTCACCGCCGGTAGCGCGAGCCTCCTTCTTCTTGAGCTCGTTCTCCTTGACGCGCGTGAGGAAGCCCTGACGGCACTTGGACTGGTGCACATGCTCGATGCGCACGTTGATGTGCTTGTGGATGATGCGGTTGCCCACGATCTTGTTCACACGCACGCCGACGGCGCGCTTGGTCACGTTGTACACGCGGCCCGTGCGGCCGTGGTAGAACTTGTGCGGCATACCCTTGTGGATGGCACCGTTGGCCTTGATGTCGACGTAGTCACCGACCTTGAAGGTGCGCAGGTAGGTCGACATCTTGACCATGCCGCTCTGGCGGAACGGGCGCGCGAACATGTCGCGCGTGCGGGCGCGGTAACCAAACGAGTGCGGCATTTTGAATCAACAAAAAGTGCTCCGAACTGCGTCACACACACCACATCATACAACACCACCAGCGTTAGTCAGCTACGCCGTCAGGTCCGCATTTCGACGCGTTGGGTGGTCGGTCGGTTGGTCGGGGGGCCGTCAGTCCATGGTGCATCAACGGTAGCGACAGGAGGGGAGCCGCCGAGCGCCATCCGAGCCGATTCCTAGCGCTGCGAGGTGTCCGCTGCGCCTGTATCGCCCTCCACTCATCCGCCGTCCGCCGCGTTCGAAGACGCCACATCGCTCGCCCTGTGCGCTCCCCCTCCTGCTCTGCCTGGCTGCCGACCCGCCGACCGAACGGGGGAAGGATGCGCGTCCACCCTCGACCCACTCGCCGACCCCTCTGCCTAGCGCATACCCCAAAACCAAAGGCGCATATTACCTGCAAAGTCGAACGAGACAAGAAGGAACTGCCAGCGCCCGGAGACGCCCGACGCCGCGCGGTTGGCCTCAAACTATTGGCCGAGAGGCCGCCGGCCCGCCGCCAGCCACTCACCCAGTCCAGCGGCTCCGAACCCGGGCGGGCCGACCCGGGTCAAGGATACGGACCCGCGGGTTATTCTGTTGGGGGTATGTTACGTAACCCGTGTAACCATTTTGGCGAGGAAGAAGGGTAACCAAAGGTACCAGCACAGCGTAACCTCCCAGCACTGGGGAGCTCCGACGCGACCGGTGGATTCGACATGGAGGTGCGTCTGTCGCGCCCCCGGACTTCCTCCTCTGTGAATGGGGCCGGACGAGGGCGAAGGACGGCGTTGTTGACCTATAGACGCTCTTCTTTGTGTGTTTGTGCTGCTGTCAGGACGAGGAGTTTGGCGAGGAAGTGCTGGTGGTGGCGGGCAAGGCGGAGAGCAAGGCGGAGGGCGGCACCGACTGGGGGAGCCAGGACGCAGCCAAGGCGCCGCAGGAGAAGGAGGAGGGCAAGCAGGAGACGGACGAGGACGAGGAGCTGTACGGAGGCGTAGCCATCAAGCTGTCGAGCGCCGAGGCGCCGCCGGCCGCGTCGGGCGTCCCGGTACGCTTGTCCCTAAGGCGACCGTTGCTGCTGTTGACTTCCCACTAATGCGTCCGTGTCCATCATCAGGAGAAGCCCACGGACGGCGACAACAACGACGAGGATGACGACGACGAGGAAGACGACGAGGACGTGGCGATCGTGCTCGGTGGCGGCGACGGCAAGGGCGGCAAGCCCACGCTGCGGTTCACGGGCGGCGGCAACCGGTATGTGCGCGGGAGCTTCGCAGGCGGCGCGGCGCCCCACGCTGGCGCGGGAGCTGGCGGCATCAGCGGGGTGGTGCATTCTCACGGCAAGCCGGGCGCGGAGGGCGTTGCGGACGACGGCATTGACGACCTGGCCGTGTTTGGCGGGCGGCGCACGGCCTTCGACGTGGACATCGACATGCTGGAGGAGAAGCCGTGGCGCAAGCCGGGCGTCGACATCTCGGACTATTTCAACTACGGCTTCGACGAGCACAGCTGGCGCGAGTATGCGGCGCGTCAGCTGCGGCGCCGGCACGAAATGGCCGTGGAGAAGGCGCGCGAGCAGGCGGCGCGCCACGCGGTGTCGATGGCCAACCAGCAGCACCAACAGCAGCAGCAGGCGGCAGGGATGCAGCGAGGAGGAATGCCGCCGCGTGGTGGCGCAGTCCCTCCCACCGCTGGTGGTAACGGCATGCCCGGTCAAGGGCCGCCTGGAGAGTGGCCGATGGGTGGAGGCGCGCCCCCTCAAATGGCTGGAGGCTTGCCACCTCGTGGAGCTAGTGAAGGTCCTGGTGCATCGGCAGGAGCTGGCAATGGCAGCGCCTCCGGTGGTCCTGGCGGTGGAATGGGCTTGCCGCCGCATGGAATGAACCCTCCGCCTGGGTGGCATCCGAGCATGGGGCCACCCCCTGGGTTCTGGGGGCCTGGTGGGCCACCGCCTGGCCATTGGGGCGGTCCTGGGTTTGGCGGCCCTTGGATGGGTGGTGGGCCCGACGAACGCGGTGGGCGTGGAGGACGAGGGGGATCTGGCGGCGGCCGTGGTAGAAGTTCTGGGCGTGGCTCTTCCTCTCGCGATTACGACGATCGCGGCCGGAAGGGCGGCGACGATCGCGGCGGCCCGTCCAGATCAAGAGAACCGAGCCTGTCGGTCACGCGTGACCGTTCTCGATCGCGTGAGCGGCGTCGTGATGACCATCGAAGCAGCAGGGAAGCGAGGAGAGACTCTCGTGATCGTGCTGATCGTGGGCGTGATCGCGACCGCGATAGGGACAGGGGTCGCGAGCGAGAGCGAGAACGCGAGCGCGAGCGCGAACGCCCGCGTGAACGAGACGGCGACAGACGCGATCGAGGACGATCGCGTTCTCGTGACCGCGAGTCTCACAAGCGACGAGTGCGCGACGAGAGCTCGAGCCGATCCGGCGGCTCCGGCGGGGGCGACCCGCGCTCGAAGCGAAGACGCTGATAGAAACCCTTGTCGCTTCTGCTTTTGCATTAGTTCTTTCCGATCAACACATGCGCACCCACTTCCATCAACCATGCGTATCATGCAAGTCGGGTAGGCGGCTTTCTATTGTCTGGTAACTCGCCTTCCTAGATCTGTTTGCGTAGCCACAGCTCCGTCTCGAGCTTGTCCAGGTCCTGTGCGAGCACCTGCACGGCAATCTGCGCGCCATTCTGGATGCGCTCGACGGGGACGAATGTGAGCGCCGGCAGCTGGACGACACCCTCAGAGGCATTCATCCTGGGCGGCAATGTCTGCTCAAGCGCTTTAGCGATTTCAAGCTCGCTCGCAAACGCTGTCGCCACGTAAAACACGCGGACGTGAAACACGCGATCCCACGGCAGCAAGGCATCGGCGAGACCCGCAGTCGTCGCGCTCCACAATACGGCAGTCAGCTGTTGGACTTGCGACGACGACAGCGCAGCGGAGTTAGCGCTCGCGGTCCACCTGGCTGTTGTGACAGACAGGCACATGGCTCGGTTGATGACAGAACACTCGTTCTGGAACTCCACTTCGCCACTACCGGGTCGTCCGGCGAATGTGCGGCTGCGAGCGGCGAGATGCTTGACCACCTTGTGCGTCAGAGCCTGGAGCTCGACTTCAATGAGCGCGCTGCGCGGGAGGTGCGACACCTGGATCACGAGCAGCGGCGCGTCCTTGACCAGCGCAACGAGCTGCTCCTCCATGTCAACTTCGTCGTCGCTTTCGTCGCTGTCTTCTGCGTGTTCGAACACATCGCGCAGCCCTGCGTTCTTGCGCAGTTCATCACGTGATGCAGAGCAAATGCGCTCCATATCCGCATTTCCAGATGCGCCGCGCGTCACGTAGATAACTGCCGAGCACACGTGACGCAGGTTGGAGTCGAGTGCTTCGAGGGCACGACCGGCGTTCACGAAGCTTTGCTTGCCCTGGGAGAGGTGATCGGGGCCAACGAGCCCCATGGTCTGCGGCAGCAGCGCGATCTGACCGGCCAGAAGAATGAGCGAGCGGTGAAGAATGTTCGCCTGGCTGTACGGCCCGATGCAGTGCGGCGCCCAGCACGAGATGCTCTTGACGTGCAGCACGTCGCGCATCACTCGCTGGGGCCGGCGCTTGCTCGCGCCACTCCCGCGCAGCGCCAGGCAGTCCATGAACACGCGGGTTGGCGCGATCGAAGCGACCTCGACGCAGCTACGCGACGGCGGGAGGTACTGCCCAAAGTAGCGGCAGTACTCGGCGTTGATGGCGCCGAACGCAGACATGTCGTGGACGTACAGGTGGACGAAGCACACGTCGTCCAGCGTCATGCCTTCGCAGCCCAACGCCTCTGTAAAATTGCGACGCAATAAACATGTTGAAGAACGTGAGATGCGATGATGAATACAATGAGCTCGCGAAGAGCGGATGCTCTATGGACTTACCTTGAGCCTGGCGGAAAATGTCGGCCATCTCATCGGCCAGCGTCAGCGCCTGGCCTCCGCTGGTTGAGCGGGTGATGCCGCTCAGGTGGAGTTGGTCGCGGAATTTGCCATAGGTCGGAACCAGCGCGCGTTTCTCGTACGCGTCGACGGACGCGAGCGTCGGTGCCGGTGGGATGGATTCTCCTGGTGGGCTCGACAGGGTAAACGGGGTTGGCAGCATCTCCAGAGGAGGCAACTTGGACGCGAGCTTGGACGGACTGGGCGGCGTCTTCTCCTCCAGGTGGCACTTTTCAATCACGACAAAAGCCACTGGCGCAAAGTAGTCGTCCGAGTGGAGCACAGTCCGGGATTCATCTCTGTCGGTTTTTAATCAGGCCACGAGCAACCGGACCAGCGTTAGAGAGAGAGAGAGGTGCTGGATGGATTTCCATCTCAAACAGGACGGACGACGTACACGACGATGCGCTTCTTAAAGAGCGGGCAGTCGAGCGTCAGCGTCTCGTACTCGCCGCCCTCGCCGCACACGTTGAGCTGGTACTTCTCTTGCTGTACAGTAACAGACAATAGCAAACCCCCGTAGAACACCATGAGAAGGAGGCGACTCAGCAGCAAGCCAACTCACATCACAGGCGCCGCACCAGCTGCAAAAAGTCCGTCTGGAGCTCCGCGATCGTGCGGCCGAGGTGCTTGCGCGGCTGCAGCCCGATGGACGCGACCTTGACGACGATCGCCTCGACGCCCGAGTCGATCATCTCCTCCAGCAGCTCCTCCTGGTCGCGGCGCCACAGGTACCCGAGCGACGTGAGCCCGAGCCGCGAGCAGCTGCACCGTTAACGAGCCAACAAGAGTTAAGAATCGCGTTGTTATCAGTACGACACCTGCAGGCAAAAGTTCATGAGCGTACACGTTCTCGACGCGGTTGCGCTGGTAGGACGAGAAGATGGCGCCCGTGCAGACGCCCTGGACCTCCGGGTGCTGCGCGAGCACGTCCTGCAGCAGGCGGAAGAGGTCCTCCACCTCGTCGCCGTCCTTGGTCTCCTGGTAGTCGATGTCCGTGGCGATGGCCGTGCCCGTGATGGCGCCCGTGACGAGCGGCAGCTCCATGCTCTCGGCGATCAGCGAGACCACGTTGTGCCCGACCGACTGGTACATGAACGAGTCGATCTCGGCGGCCTCGGGCGCCAGCTCCAGCGGCGGGTGCAGGTGCGCCAGGCACGCGACCTCGTGCCCGTAGCGCGCGCACTCCATCATGGCGAAGCAGCTGTCCTTGCCGCCGCTCACGAGCGCCACCACCTTCATCTTGGCGGCGTCGGTCGAGTCGGGTCGAGTCGAATTGGTCGGTCGGTAAGCTTGTCAATGCCGTCGATGTCGACTGGAGGAGCTCCTCACTTGGGTTCGCTATGGGTTACCCCATAGCGAGCCCGTTGCGGGGTTACATTGTAACCCTATCAGCGCCGCGTCAAAATGGGGATCCGATCCGAACCCAAAGGAGAAAATGGCCGACGAGCTACTGGAATGGCGCGTTGTGGACGTGCCGCTGCGGCTCTCGCCGTCGCTCCACCGCGATGAAGAGCTGGGTAGGCGTTCGCAGCGCCAGCAGGTCGCCGTGTGCGAGGAAATGGGCGTGGTGGCCGTCGCCAATGGCCGCGGCGTGGATCTGCTCGACTTGGAGGCGTGCGCATGGACACATCGGCGTGATACTAGCGGGCTCGTTGACGCGGACGCCGTCGCGCAGCTCCACCTGCCGTTTCTGTCGCAGATCTCGCTAGATGACCACCGATCGCGTCTCTCGACGCCTCCTGGTCGCCAAACGAGTGATAGTGAGGCCCTGATGGCGACCTGCGTGGCGTTCCCGACCGCCGGTGTGCTGCTAGTCGGAGGCGCCACAGTCGACAGCACCCACAGCAAGACAGAGTCGTTCCTGCTCGGCTTCCGGCTTTACGCGTCCTCTGCCACGCGGTACTCTGCTGTGGGCGACGACTGCGGCGACAGCAAACGCGCTGTGCCTTCGCGTGTGACGACCCACTTCAGCTTCTTCGAGCCGATCAAGACGGCGGCAGGGTTTCCAGCCGCGCTGATGGTTTGTCAGAACGTGACGACGACGCAGTCGGGCGCCGTGATACTGCTCATGCACGAGTCGAGCGAGCTTGTGGTCTTCAGCTGGGCCGAGCGCTTTAGCAGTCGAAAGGTCAGCGCAGCGAGCGTCGCGGGGCGCTCGGCCCCACTCGTTGCGGCGGTCGTTAGCGCTGGC
Source organism: Phytopythium ostracodes (assembly GCA_023337975.1). Classification (NCBI taxonomy): domain Eukaryota; phylum Oomycota; class Peronosporomycetes; order Pythiales; family Pythiaceae; genus Phytopythium; species Phytopythium ostracodes. The sequence continues at coordinate 11,210 of JAADXW010000527.1, forward strand.
GGCCGGTTTGTGGCCATCTCGAGCGAGGAAGGATACATCTTCCTGCTGGACTTCTCGCGCTTTTTCGCCTCGATCGATGGCAAGACGCCGGTTCGTGTTCCTCAGAGTGCAGCGGCCGGGAAGCGGTTAGCGTTGGGCGTGTGTTCGCGGTCGGGGCTTGTCATTGGGGACAACTCCTTAGACGGCGTTCGAGTGGTCGCTACTGCACGAGGTGCGTCGTGGTTGCGTGACCGTAATGCACTCGTGACGCCACCGGTCTCATATTTTGACACGGCGAACGACCACCTTGCGATCTACAGACGGCACCGACGAGTTCGACTACGCGACGTGCTTGCAATGGTGGCATTGGCGCGACGGAGACCGGAAGAGGAACTTTATCCTCGCTGGGAAGCAAGACGGATCCATGAGCGTGGGTGGGCCGCAGGTCTCGCGATCGTGGTGACTGTCGGCGCATTAATGAAGTCGCATCGTATTGTTGTGTTGAACCAGGTATCCCAGCTTGTCACGCGAACACAAGCCCAGGATTCGGTCTTTCAACTAAAACTTCTTCAGGTAGGCGTTTCTTCGCGTGTATGGCACTCGATGCAGAGAGCGAAAAGAGCTAACGCATCGTGGTAATGTGCTGCAGCTGTATCCTAGGCCATCGTCCTTCCAAGAAGACACGATCGTGGCCATCACATCTCCAAGACGACTGGACTCTCCATCAGCACAGGGAGAGGTCCCCGACTCGTACGAGTTCAATACCATTTCTCGATCCAAGTTGCGGACCTGGGTTGTCCATACCAAGAAGGGATCTGAACGAAACGCCATCGCTTGGCCGTCGCTTAAGGACTCGCTCGAGTTTGATGCCCTTCCGGTACGTGCAAGCATCCTCCAACCGAAAGCAGGTATAAACAAGTAGTCTGATTTTTTGCTGCTAATGTGTCGTGCTCCTGCAGTTGTCATCGGAAGCCATGGCTGCGATCTTCCTGGCAAAGTCGCCTGCAAATTCGAACATTTTTCTGGACTTGGGGTGTTCAGTCGAGCGCGCGAAGCTTTCAGACGCAACTGAAGTCGTCATGGTGTCGAGCAAAAGTGGATTGCAGCTGGCTGTTCGACACAACCAACGACGGGCAGGTGATGACACACCCGAAGGCGCGACAGTGCTCCACAATCACGCGAGTGACGGCACTAGCTCTGTGGCCGAGGGCAGAGTGACTGAGAGCGAGATCCAGCTCGAAACCATGTCGGATGACGAGACAAACGGCAATTCCACAGACGCGACAGCTCCAGTTGGCGTTCCAGAAACTATCCAAGCAAAGTACAAGCTGCCGCCCATGGAGCTGAAAACGCCAGCGAACGAACACATTGCGTCAATGGGAGACCTGGAGGTTCAACAGAGTTCTGGGGGTTGCGTGCCGCCCAGGGTCAGCCGCGCCGAGTATGAACAGGTAAAGCAAGGTGCTGAATTGTCATCTTCACTCTGTATCCGAGCTCTCACGGTGGAAGGACTCAACTGATTGTGGGCATGTGCGGTTCAACCAGCGAGTCGCGACGCTAGCTCGACGCGTCAACGGCCTCAGCGTCACCGTGAAGACGATGCGGACGTCGTTTCAGCTCTTTTCAGCAGACGTAATGGCGCATATGAACGCCTTGTCGCGCGAGCTTGAAGAGCGGGTGAAGAGCGGTGTGGCTAATCGTTAAGTTGCCGTCGAGTGCGTTCGCGTTGTCGGTGTATCGAGTTCAAGGGAGTTGGCTGCGTGACTGGCATCGCTCGTTGTGTGCGCTCACCCGGCCTAGAACGCGTTTTACCGTCAACGCGAAAGCTATAAGCGACCCTTCCCGACAAGCGGCGGCGTGTTCGACCTCCAAATTAAGTTGAAACTCGGATTGACGGCAGGTCGCGGCGGACGTTTCGCAACTCGGTTCGACTCGTCGTGCCGCTAAAGTTGCTGCGCCAGACGCGATAGTTGCGGTGAAGAAGCACGGAGAAATGGAGAAGGAGTTTCTCCAGCCGCAGGCGGAGTTCACTGGGTCCAACTACGACGGTCGGAGCAGCGGCAGCCGAGGGATGACGCCGCCTTTGAGAGGAAGCGGTGCCAGAACTCCTCCAGAGGCTTCGACAGCGGCGTTTGTGCCTCACCTGACGGAGAAATACGATCCGGACCACCCCGATGCGGACTGGGGAGGCTACGTCCAGCGCTCGTACAAGAAGCGGGTCTTCAGCGACCCGGCCGCGACCAGAAGCGTGCGTCTCTGTATTGCACTGAAGTGAAAATGTGGGCAAATGTGAATCCGAACCAGTGATTGATGTCAACGCGGCAGAATCTTGTGTACGATGAGCACGGCGGCATCGTTCCAAGCAGCTCGCAGCCGACGGCGAGTACTTTCAGTGGCAAGAAGATCTTCGACTCGAACCAGGTACCCGGCGGAGATGAGGTACGAGTCAATGCGCGAGCGGTTGTGACGTGCTTAGAGCAAGGACCCTGACCGTCTCGCTGTGTGATCAGTGCGTTCCCGGCATTCTGTTTCAAAGCGCCGTGTATCAAGTCGGCCCGGGCGACAACAGCAGCCGAGACTGGAAGTCGTACGTTCCGTCCATTGTTATTTGGTTGCTGTTCTCGGACGATTGACGCGTCTATCGACTGCCGGTCCCCAACAAAACCACCACAAGAGCGTACGCGTCGCAGACGTCCATGGAGCCGACGTGCAAGGATATGTACGCGCTCGGCACACGTCAGAACTCGCAGACCCGGCGCCATATCATGCCGATGGTGAGCTGGAACCGTCCCTCTGTTGGTGCTGGCCAAGACTGTAACCTGATTATGCGCATGTTGCCCACTTCGATGCTCAGTACGAGCAGCATCACCAGGGAAGTGGCACTCGCTCCCAACTGTCGTTCGGGACGCCGCCCTGGGACAGCAACGAAGCTGGATTTGCACCGTCAAGCGGCGGCAGCAGTGGTGGAGTCATGTCCGGGCGCCGCGTCGACTCGAGAAGGTCGTTGCTCGCTGGGATCGGGAAGCTCGTCGCGTTCGAAGACCTCGGCGACAACCTGATGTGAGTTTGATTGGAAGGAGGGCCATTGGTGCTCTTTGATCACCGAGCTGTAGTGGGTTTCGTGCTGACGGACCCTGTTATAAATATTTGATCGCAGTCGACCGCAGCTCCATCTTCCCGAGGGTTTCGCAAACCCGACGGCCAAGGTGCTCCTTGCTGAGAACCAGTACGTCTGTTGTCTGCCCCGCCATGAGCTCGGTGATGCTCGTGACTGGGACTTTCGGCTAACATGCTATTGCTGCAGCCATAGGACGACGCCAGGGTACACTGGCCGCCGAAACCTGTGAGCGACAAGCGAAGCGAGTGCCGACGTTAAATCTTCCGTTGCATGGGAATGGGAAAACAACCAAGCGCGTGTTGCATATCTCCCTGTCTCTTTAACGTCGCGCTGATCAACGGCACTCTCTTCGTACATCCACTCACCCTCTGACCTCACCTGTCGCGTCTACATGGAGCGCATGTCGATACGGAGCGCGAACGCGCTGATGACGATCGCGAGGAACGAGAGCACACCGCCCACAAACACTGGCAGCGCGTAGCCAAGCGGCGTCTCGACGAGTGCGGCGCCGACCGCGAAGTTGACCAGCTGACCGAGGCAGTTGGCCGAGTTCATGGCGCCCACGTACATGCCGACGTCGGTGTCCTTGCCAAAGACATGGATGACGACTGGGACGATGAGCGTGAAGATGGTGGCCTGCGTGATGGCGGTGGCGATCACGATCGCCACGTCGACTGACGCCACCTTCGTGAACGCCATGACCATCAGCAAGGACTGCGGGATGCTGCCGAGCGTGATGACCCAGCGCGCGCCGAAGCGCAATACGAGCAACGGCAGCAGCCACGAATACAGATACCCCACGATGTTGAAGAGGAGGTCTGTGAGGCCTCCAGCGACCCGCACGCCGTGATTGTAGGCGCTCTGGGCGTCCGAACAAGTGTCTCCGCACGCGTCGGCGCCGGTGGCGTTCCCGGCGAACACTTCGATGCCGAAGAACTGGCCCTTGTTGCCGTTGTAGGCCGTGTAGCCGTACTGGATGCAGAAGAACACGACGCAGTACACGATCAGCACGCTCGGGAGCGTACGCAAACCGTCGTAAATGGAGCCGAACGCGCCTAAGATTGAGTTGTCACTGCCGTGGACGTCGTGGACGATCTTGCTGGAGCGGGAGACGTTGTCTTCCTCGGCGTCGGGCTGTTCGAGGTCGAGTGGCCGGACCAGCGCCGCCTCGGACACGCACGGGTTGACCTTTTCCTTGGCAACGACGCACACGATGCCCACCGTGACGAGCATGGTGGCCGAGAGCATGCCGAGGAACCAGCGCAGCGTCAAGTGCGCGGCGCCAAACAGCTGAATGTACCCGGCCACCAGGATGGAGCCGAGCACCGACGTCGCCTGGCCGATACCCGCGCCGAGCGTCTGTCTGTCACCCGCGAAGTCGGCGACGATGAGCAACGACGGCGTCTGCACCACGTTGACTGTGATGTCCATCCACGCGTAGAAGATGACGGTGAGCACGGCCGTCCAGTGCCTCGGTCCGTCGTCGGTCGAGTCGCCCAGTAGCTCGCCGAGCTCGCGCGTGTATCCCATGAGCGTCCAGCATGCGGCGCTTACGACCGCGCCGTACAGCAGGAATGGGCGGCGGCGGCCCCATCGACTGCGACTGCGATCACTCAAGACACCGATGGTCGGGGCGACGAGGATGCCAGTGAGCGGCCCGATGAGTTGCGTGAGCTGGACGGCAAACCGCGGGAGCATCGTGCCGAGGTACGGCCCGAGAGCAGCCCACTGCGCGGCCCAGCCCATGTTGGTCGCCATTCTGGGCAGCGAGAGTAGCACAAGCATGGCGATCGAGCAGCCCGAGGGCGGCGACTGCGACGCGGAGGCCTCGCTTGCCGCCGGAGCAGGAGACGCCGCCGTCCATCGAGGCTGCTCTTGCAGGTCGGCCGAGATCTGGAAGTGCGGCGACGACACGCGCGCGTAGTTGTCGTGAGCGGACCGCGTCATGGCGAGCTGGGATTGCTCGTCAGGTCGATGCTTGTCCGGGACTTGTAGGGGGCAGCTTGTGGGCGGCGAGCGCTTTCAGGAAATGAACAGCCGACCGGCTCAGGAACGGCGCATGAACTTGGAGAGCCTCGATCCGGTGCCTGGCGTCGAGCGTGATGTGTTTGCGGCGTCCTGAGCGATCCGCAAGAGGCAAAACGGCGAGGAGATCGGGCCAAAAATCAAGAGAAACGCGCGCTTCGAGCTGGAGTGCGACCAAGCGGACTGAGTTCCGAGCGGTATCGAGCAACGCGCGCGTTCCGCCCGTGTGATTTGGCTGGTGCGTTGGATTCACACGAGATGAACGCGTTAACTCGCGCGAAGATCGCGTTCCTCCGCTGCAAGACGCATGCTCAGCGGAGGTGGAGAGCACGACGCTGAAACGAATAAATCTAGTGGCATCTGGTCGAGAGAGCGCTCGAAGCGGGTGCTGGGATGAGCTTTGAGCACGCAGCGGAGCCGACGCGAGTGACAACAGCGCCTGGGCGTCGTGAATCAGGCGAGACCTCGGCCGCGAAGGCTGGCGAGCCGGCGTGAACGTGTCTATAGCAGCACCCGCGCTTGCTCCCTCCAGCCGCGTCCGTCGGTGTGCTCTGGGCGCATGATGGTGGAGGCCTTCTAGACCAGAAGGGGTCGTCGTGGTGGTCTCCTGCTCCACCCGTCAAGGTCGACGCGTTTCTCGCGATCTTGCCCATCGCTGCAGTCGTTCGTTCAGTGTTGCTGCTCCTGGCTCGGGCGGGTTGTTCTGCTGGAGCACCCCTTTCATCATCGAGCAACGCCCCACACGCTCACGCTGTCCGAGACAAAACCGCGCCTTGACCTGTTATCCCTCCGCGCCGAGCCCAAAACTTACATCCGTGCTTGCTCCTACACCATACACAATACCCCCACGCCCTGCTCTTCATGCCGTCACGTTCGACTTGGCGGCTGCCCGCGTCTGCACGTCCTGCGCGGCGCGCCGCATGCGCTCCTTGGTGCGCTCCTTGAGCTCCTGGAAGAACGCCAGGTCGTCCTCTAACTCTACCAGCAGATCGTGATTGATGCCGTCGGCCTGCGCCTCGCGGAACGCCTTGCGCAGGTCACCCATGATACCCAGCACGTCCTTGAGGTGGCGCGTGTCGCGGTCGCGCTGCTCGGCCAGCCGGTACCACTCCTCCAGCTGCATGCGGCTCCTGCCTAACCGGATCGACTCCATCAGCTGGTCCGTCACCACCGTGCGGCAGTTGCCGCACAGCTGCCCGTCGCTCGCCGCGTTCTGCGTGTACGTGTTGGCGATCCCGCTGAGGATTTCGAGGTCCGTCGCTGGGTTTGCCGCCGCCGCCGACGGCTTGCCCGCGGCCATGTTGGTCGGGTACTGCATGGGCAGCACCGGCACGAGTCCTGGCGTCTGCGCGGCCTCGTAGAACCCCTGGAGGTCGCTGCTGTTCCCCGCGGACGCCGACGACGTGGCCGTCATGTCGGTGGCACCTGCACTGCCCCCAGACGTGCCTCCCACGACTGCCATCCCCACGAGCGACTGTGGCACGGCGTTCATCCCGAGCGACGCGGCCGTGAGGTGCGGAGGTGGAGGCAGCAGCTTGCGCTTCTTGGAGGCCATCAAGGCGGCCCCGTCGTCCGCGTGCGGGCTCATGCCCATGCCGCTGCTGCCGCCCGAGCCGTCGTCGTCCTCCGCCTCGTCGCCGTTCTCGTGGCGCTTGCCCTCGCCCAGGTCGTCCACGCCGCGCAGGCCGTTGGGCGAGCCGTCGTACTTGCGCAGCAGCAAAATGTAGCCGCCCTTGTTGTCGTTGGCGTGCGGGCCCTTCTTGATGGGCCGGATGCCGCGCCGGTAGCACTCGGCGCGCAAGTCGTGCGCGCGGTGGCGCTCGTACGGCTCGCCCAGCCGCCGGCCCCTGTCGCCGCCCACGTCCGGGTCGTTGGACAGCAGCGAATCGATGTCGCCGCCGCCCGCGTGCACGTCGCCCACGAGCGCCGAGGCGCCACCGCCCGCGTCCATGAGCGCCACGAGCGAATAAATACTGGTCGGTGGCGCGAGGCGGCTGTCCCTCCTCCTCCCAATGGTGGTGGCGTCGGGTGGGATGCTTGAGACGGGTAGTAGTCAAATCCAGGGGTTCACTTGGAGTTTGTATGCGGCCGACCGCCGATTTCGAAAAAGTACAAAAGAATTGCGCCGCCGCGCTGGACGCGGAAATCCACTCAGATGAGCTGGTGATCGGGAAGGAACAGTACTACGCTTTGTCCAGAACGGTAGACGTAGCATACAAATGCACAGTCAATGCGTTCAGAGCTAATCTGTCGGTTGAAATACCTGTGTACCTTGTTTTAGCGACCTTCATTCTCAATCGAAAACGTACTGTACACGTACCGCATTTCTCTTCTTAAGGCTGACGTTTTCTTAAAATTGACAACGGATTTTCGACCAATAGGAAGACAAAGCTTGGCTAAGAAAAGCGTGTTTTCTTAATGCTGACAGAGCAGTGGAAATTACCGTATCGGTACCTGTACCGTCCTGAATTACATGGTGACAGCATCTTGCAGAGGGGCATGCATTTTGAAAAATGGCGCACGGTCGCAACAAAATCCGCGAAAATGGCGGCGCCGTCACGTCAAAGTATCTATACAAGCCACTGGTTTATGGGCGGAAGCTAGAGGTGTGCCTATTTGTTCAAGCAGCGAGCGTGCAAAGTGCTCTTGAGCACTTTTTCAAGAAGGCTGATGCAGCAGAGCGTGAGTCGAAAAGAAAGCAGATCTACGAGTGGCTGAAGGCGCTGCCACAAATCCAGAGGATGTGCGAGACGGCACGTGGAAGATCGGCGTATCGCGAGCGTCGCCAAGGATCTGCGACCACGCTCCCTGACGAAGCGGAACATGCTCTCGTTCAACGGATCAACGACACGCCGTCGGAGGGCATCCCAGTTTCGTCGACAATGTTAGGCATGAAGGCCGCGGACGCGGGCAGCGAGTTTGGCGTTTCCGCCTGTGATTTCCGCGCGTCATTGTCGTGTACCAAGTTGTTTCTGCAGCGAGACAGCCTCACGTTTCGTCGCAGAACGCGTTGCGTGCAGATCCAGCCGGCGTTGACGGTTGAAGCGGTTCAAGACACCAACAGCTTGATCAACAAACACATAGCTGAGCACGGCGTCGACATCGTCTACGCCACCGACTTGACGGCTGTTTTCTTCGAGTACATCCCGCAGACTACTATCGATGTGAAAGGCGCGCGGACCGTGTGAATGCGCAGCGCCGGCAAGGACAAAGAGCGTGCCTCACTGATGCTGCTGGTCGACTCTCATGGTTGCCGGTACACCCCCTTCGTTGTCGTCAAGATGCCGCCGCCCCGGGTCGCCGAGCAGCAGGTGAAGAACATCGAGGGCCAACGTGGCTTCTGGCTTCGGGCGTGCAAGGACACGCAGGTGGCGCAGGTCAAAAATGGGCTGCACATTTACGCTAATGGACGCGGCTAGTAGTGTAATGGGGTTACACGTACGGTACAGTATGACACTGTACCGTACTCTCAAGAGAGTAGTGTGCGGCACACTACTCTGAGTTCGGGTCCTGACGGAATAGTGTAGCATACACTATTTCCTGCACACATCCGCACAAGCC
>JAADXW010000528.1:0-19837 GCA_023337975.1 Phytopythium ostracodes
AAATTTAACTCATCTTAGCATAAACAAGCGATTTGACCTGGCGTTTTGTACCACATATCTAAACAGCGTTTCCAAATTCGCAGTAGTTGCCGAGATATCGTCAATTTTCGACTGGACGCTAATTTTTGTCGCGGAGTGTATCAGTCCACCACGTGCGCCGCATTCGTCGCTGACAACACCTCAGGATGCTTCATCGACTGGTTTCACCCATGAAGGTACGTTCATACGTCATTGCTGTACTGTAATGGTCGGTTTGGAGCCCCGAAGCTCGTGGTGGGGCTCCTCGCAACGTAAATTTGCACTTATACGACACGCAACACTGTCCAGTAGCTCAGCAGTCGTAGATCCGGACGATCGAGTCGACGTGGGCGCGGCAGATTGGGCACTCGGTCGACGTCTGGACGGTAGCGCGCAGACACGAGTAGCAGCCGGCAATGTGGCCACACGGGACGCAGATCGCGTCGCGCGGAGCGTCCATGCACACGACGCAGTCTCTGCCGGACAGCGTCCCTGGCTGCGCGTAGTCCGTCGCTGGCGACGGCGTTGCGTCACTCGAGGCCTCCACGCTGGCCACAAACGAGCTGGAGCGAGGCAAGCCGGTCGATAACGGGAACAGCTCGTCGTACTCGTTATCTTCGAGGAACGTCGGGGCAGAGGCGTGCATAGTTTGGGCACCGCCTGGAGAGTTCTCCAACGACAGCGACGATAGCTTGGAGCTCATGCCTGGCACGGAGGAGCCTGTCGTCTCCAGCGACGTCTCGTTGAAGCTCATTGTAGGCGCTGGCTCAGCTGAAAACGTCGCGGCTCTCACTCGTGGGCTCTCGCTTGCCAGCGTTGCTTCATTCACGGGGATTACGGTCACTGTCATGGGGATCTCCGATGGGTGCGGTCTGGGTAAAGGGAACAGCTCCACTGGCCGTCCCTCCATCACCTGCATCCACGCCTCACGGTCCGTCTCCGTGTCCGCGGCGAACACATAGTCCTGCGAGGTCGTCATCTTGTATCCTTGGGTTCTGCCGGTGACCGGGTCTCGGCGGTATCGGTAGTGGCGGACGCGCTGGTAGCGCATCGGCTTGCTCAGCTTGAACGAGTTGGCGCGGTCCATCCAAAGCGAATGCCCTTCAACCGCCGCCGAATACAGCAGCGCGTCCGCCGGGAGGTCCACCTGCAAAATGTACTCTGGGTGCGCGGTGCTCGGGTCTCGGAACACGCACAGCTCGCTCATCGAATGGTCGGCGTTGCACGCGGTCATGACGCACCAGCGGCGCCTCCAAATGGGCAGGATGGACTGCGAGCGCACGAACAGCCATCCGCTGTGGATTCGGAGCGCGGCCGTCAGCGCCGCGGCCGCCTCTTTCCGGCCGCGCAGACGCGCCACGTCCAGTGCCGAGTGGCCCCTGCGGTTGAGCACGAACGGGTTGGCGCCCGCGTGCAGCAGGTGGTCCACCTGCGTCACGCGGTCCGCGTACGCGGCGTAGTGCAGCGCCGTGTTCTGTCGCTTGGTCTGGTCCACGAGGTCCAGGTCGGCGCCGTACTCGATCAGCACCTGCACGGCCTGGCCGCCCGAGCGCTTGCGGGCCGCCACCATGAGCGGCGTCGTGCCCTCCGACGGGTGGAAGCGGTTCATGAGCGCGCGCGGGTCGCTCGCGACGCTCAGAATCGCGCGCAGCTTGCCGAAGTCGCCGCGCCGCGCCGCCTTCCACACCGACTGGTCCTCTCGCGACCACATTGTCAGTGAGCTTTACGTAGGAATCGCCTGGGTGCTGGGGAGAGATGGTCGGCCCGAGTGCGCGCGTCGAAGTGAATAGTGGAATGAGACAGTTGGGGAAGAAAAGTGTCGGTGTATCCACTATTGGGCGCCGCTGGAATGTGGAATGCTGGTAGTTTTCAGTGCGTATGGTACGAACAAGTCGCACGGGCTCACCCACATCTGTCAAATTGTTCATTTAGATCAGTAGCTGATGCGCTGTTTGTCTGTAAAAGAACTGCTTTAAGTGAACGGGCGGTAGAAAATTGAAAAATCCACTGCTGTCGTAGAGTTGCGTGGGGTCCCACTGTTTACACGCTTGGACTGCTTCAACGCGCGTATTACTGTATTTCAGTAAGCTCGATGATCACAAGAGTAAAGCTGGCCGACTCATCCTGGTGACTTCTTATGAACAGCGGTGACATCATGGCGAGTGAGACGCGAACGCTCCTAGACGGCCGAGCGGATGGACACTTAGCCGTTGGGCATCGCTGTCACATGCATGTTCGCGGTGGCTGTCACGAGAGCACTGTATTGTACAGTATTACACAACAGTTCGCAAGTCGCGCGGTGAACTCATTGGATTGCGGATCGCCATGCTGCAATAGCTTGCTGTTTTAAAGGAAGACCTTGACTGCGAATCTCCTTCATCGACCCACGAGGGCAACTGGAAAAACAAACGAACGAATCGAGCGTATAAATGCGATGCACGCTTCTTGTTGAGTGAAAGTTAAACCGCGCAGAGAAGTGGAATGCCAAGTCTACGCCCGACACTCCCCAACTAAGGGAAGCAAACTACGAGAGGGGGCGAATCGCACAGCACACGACCAAAGTACACACTCTCATCAGTCCGATCCGCTAGCTTAGAGCTTGTCGTAGAAGCGGTCGAGCGGGGGCACCTCCGGCGACAGACCCTTGCGGACACGCACGCCGTTGACCAGCTTGCCCGACATGGAGTTGGAGTCAGTCGGGTCACCGGCAACCACCTGGTAGTGGTTGAACACGCACTGCGGGAAGGCCTTGCCACCCGTGTTCTGGCGAAGGTCGGCCGTGAAGCCGAACGACTCGTTGACGGGCAGGTACGCCTTCAGCTGCATCATCGGGGTACCCGGGCGCTGCTCCTCAGCGAACACGTGGCCACGACGGCGAGTGAGCACACCGTAGCAACCGCCCATGGCGTCTTGCGGGCACTGGATGTCGACAAGGAAGATCGGCTCCATGAGGGCAGGCGACGACGTCAGCTGGCACGCGTACACGACACGACGCGTCGTGGGCAGAATCTGGCCCATACCACGATGGATCGCATCGGCGTGGAGCACGACATCGAGCAGGTTGACGCGCATACCGCGGACAGTCTCCTCGCAGAGCACACCGTCCTTGGTGGCCCAGTTGAAGCCGCCGAGGACCGACTCCTTGATCTCGTTCAGGTACGACACACCCTTGGTCTGGTCGACGAAGAGGTTGGGTCCGTTGCCGTCCGGGCCGTAGCCCCAGATCTTACGGGCGTCCGTCACGTCCCAGCCGTGGTTGTCGGCCAGGTAACGAGCGCGAAGCTTCTGGTCGTGGCGGGGGTCGACCTCCGACTTACCCTCATCGATCTCGTTGGTCAGGTCGTCGCCAAGCGGGGCACCGACGCAGAACAGACGGTTGTGCTTGTTGGGCGACTTCGACAGGCACGTCTTCTCCGACTCGGACGTAACCGTCTCACGGTACGACACAACGGGCTCCGAGATCTTGACCTCCGTGCCCATGAACTCCTCCTGCAGGTCCTTCAGGCAAATCTCCAGGTGAAGCTCACCGGCACCGGCAATAATGTGCTCGCCCGACTCCTCGGTGTAGCACAGAACCATGGGGTCCGACTTGGCAAGACGCTTCATACCTTCGACAAGCTTGGGCAGGTCCGAGGCGGTCTTGGGCTCGACGGCGACACGCACGACGGGCGACACCGAGAACTTCATGGTACGGATCGTGTGGCCCGACTCCGACGTGGTGATGGTACCCGACTTCAGCAGGTACTGGTCCACACCGACGAGACCGCACGTGTTACCGGCCGGAATGTCCGGGGTCTGCTCAACGTAGCGACCCATCATGATGACCGTACGCTGGATGTTCTTCACCCACAGATCCGTCTTCTTGCCCGGCACGTAGTTGGGGCCGAGGAGACGCACCTTCTGGCCCGTCGAGATCTTACCGGCGAACACACGACCGAAGGCGTAGAAGCGGCCCTTGTCCGAGGTCGGGACCATCTTCGACACGTACATGACAAGCGGGCCGTTCACGTCACACTTGCGGATGGCGTTGGCGCACTCGTCGTCCAGAGGACCGTCGTACAGGGTGTCGACACGGTACTTCTGGGCCGTCACGGGAGACGGCAGGTGGACGACAATCATCTCAAGGACGGCGTCGGCGGCCGGCAGCCAGCGCTGCATGACGCGCTTGAGCAGGGGCTTGCCCGTCAGCTCACGCTCGTCCGACTTGAGCTCCACGCCCACAGCCTTCATCATCTTCTCGAACTTCTGCTTCTTGTCGTTCATGATGGCGTCGAACATCTTGATGATGGGGTCCATGATAAACTGGCAGAAAGCACGCTTGAGGGTGCCGGCGCCGTTGTTCTTGGACGTCCACTTCTTGTTTTCGGCGTCGAAGTACCAGTCACCCCACAGCTTCTGCATCATCTTCGACTCCTCAATGCCGAACTTCTTCGAGTAAAGGCGAGCGAACTTCTTCAGCGTGAAACCCCACTGGTGGAGACCCGAGCCGAAAGCGACCGTACCCTTGTCCGGGTACACCTGGCAGTCACCGAGCTTCTCGTCGAAGTAGGTAGCAATGACGACGTTGACCGTCTCAATGGCACGCGAGAACGACTGGTAGCAGTCCTCCGGCTCAAGGTGCAGCTCGAGCAGAGCACGGTCGACCTTGTTAACCATGAGCACGGGCTTGACACGCTCGCTGATGGCCTGACGCAGCACAGTCTCCGTCTGCACGCACACACCCTCAATGCAGTCCACGACCACAAGGGCACCGTCTGTCACGCGCAGAGCAGCCGTCACCTCCGACGAGAAATCAACGTGACCGGGCGAGTCGATCAGATTGATGAGGTACGAGTTCTTCGAGATCACAACGCCCTCGTGGGCGGCGGCCTCGGCCTCGGCGGCGGCGGTCTCCTCGGCCGTCTCCTTGGCAATGGCGGCGGCGGTGGCCTGCTCACCGGCGTCCATGTCGTACTCGAAGAACATCGAGATACCCGTCGACTTGATGGTAATGCAGCGCTCCTGCTCGTCGGCGCGCGTGTCCGTGAAGCGGGCCTCACCGGCGTGCTTGGCCGAGATGATACCGGCCTTGGAGACGAGCGAGTCCGTCAGCGTCGACTTACCGTGGTCGACGTGGGCGATCACGGACATGTTACGAATGTTCTTCGTGTAGTCCATGATCTCACGCATCTGGTCGACCGTGAAGTTCACCATGGTTGCTGCTGTTTGAGTGCTCTCGACACAGACGGTCGAAGGGCGGCGACGCGGCGGGGCGGAGGGGGAACTGGGGGCTTGCGCTCGGATTCCTTAGTGGCGACGAAGGCGGCCTTTTTCCCGTTGGGCGCTACTTGTTGGTAGTATCCAAAAGAAGAAATGGCGCAAGGGAAGCGCGCTCAAAGACCAAAGAAAAGAGGGCAAAACGAGTGGAGCACACGCGTTGGGCGCGGCCTTTCCGACTGCGTTTCAGTATGCGTCATACAAAACACAAACCAGGCTGAGGTGCAACTGATTGGATCGCAAGGTTTTTCTTGATAAAAGCGCGCTTCTGATTGGGCGAAAACATGGCGAAAGGGGGGGAGGAAAGGGCGAAAGAAGCGAAGCGGCCCAAAGGAACAGGAACGAGTGATGGTTACCAAGGATCTCGTAGGGGAAACCCGTGATGGGAACCTGCCTTCCCGAGTTGAATGGCACGGAGAAGGTTCTCTGCGGCGACCCGCGTGGAATGCCACACGCGACTTCCATGCGGTCGGTCACCCCACGTCACTACAGTACAGGACTCTAGTGTGCACTAGTGGTGCGATTCATTCCCAGCACTTGCTGCGTCGGCGGAGAAACGCAACGGCGGCACTTTCACTGGACCCGCTTGGATGCCGACCCGCTTTGGACTTGGACGCCGACAGCCGCAACGGACACAATAATTGGAACGTGTTACGCTCTGTTTTAGCTGGAGGGGGATGGGCGGCGCCAAAGATTCAACTGCGAGCAGATCCGCTGCCGCCGGCGTCGGCTTCTGGGAACTTGCCCGCAGGCTGTTGCGCTGCCGATTTGATGCAGGGCACGCCAGTGTTTTCTGTCTGGATGTGTGTGTTTCTTCAACACCTTGGCGTTGTAGGTTTTATCGCGTCGGAGCAGCCGCGTGGACCGACGGGGGCTTCGGCGCCCTCAGTCGCGTTTTGCGGCCAAGGACCAAGCTGTCCCGAGGGAGTCAGGGGATGTGGTTGGTGCTTTGGCGGACGCGGTGTAGTGCAGATGCTTGGACTCGTGTCTGCAGGGAATCGACAAATTGCCGAGTGTTTCGTGCTGTTCGTTCTGGACGAGAGGGCGCGACAGTGTGGAGGATGTGGCAAGCGAGTCGCTGGCGAGCTCAAGCGGCGGAACGGCGACATCGTCTCGAGCTGTATGTTCATGGTTGTCGCCTGACCTACCGTGCTCTCGCCTGAGGATTGCACGTACTGGCATGATGCGCGCCCATGCATGAAGAGAACGAGGCTCTGAAAATCTGCGTCAGTGTATCGAGCCGCAGCACGGCGTCCAGTGCGTCTGAGCCGGGTGCAAGTCGACGACAACGCTCATGAGTCATGGCAGCTCATTCATGCCTCGTTGGGCGTCGTAGATGATTTGGTTTAGTCGAGCGGGCCGCCCAGGGACGCCAGTGGGCGATTTTACTCAGGTTATGATCGTTGACGAGACTGATACTCTGCCGCTACTACGAGAGTTGATGTCGTGTGCTGTTGCTCTGCTGTGCTGCAACGGCGGGTGGAGTCTCTGTCTGCATGCACCGTAGAAGTTGGAGGCAACAAGAGGAAGGATGGCACTGCTGTTCCGTGCACTCACGCTAACCGTCTAATAGCAGGGCCAAAAAATATCGTGTTTTTACATTTTAGTGGTGAGACCTTCCCTGCAAACTTCTATTTCCCCGGCCACGCGTTGTTGGGCAGCCTGCTTCGCACTGGTGTCACTGGAAGTCCCGCGGAAAATGATCACTTCTCAAGGGCCCCACCGCACTCGTTAATGAGTGGGAGAGGTCTCGATGGCGATATCACTGCTCCACGACACGTGTCAGGCTCGGAAACAAGTGCGAGCCCAACGCGCCAACGAATGCCGCTGCAGGAGCAGGCACACTTCAACTGCTTGGGCCAGGACGGCTCTTGCCACGGTCAGACGCGCTTTACACGAACGAGCTCGCCTGCTGGCACTGCTTGTACTGGTCCAGGTAGAACTGGCAGGCGGCAATGTCGTTCGAGTTCGTGTTGAGGCACTCCAGAAAGGCGCGCTGGTCGTTGCCGCACAGGTTCTGCTGCTGCTGCACAGGCTGCTGCGGCTCCACGGCGGGGGCGGCCGCCTGCGGGGCGTCCGATCCGGAGAACGAGTTGGCGACGGCGCCGACCGCGCGGTGGGCGATGGCGCTGCCCGTGCCGAAGGCCATGCCTTGCGCGACCGTGCCCATGAGTCCGCTCATCATGCCGCCGCCGCTCGACTGTTGGGGAGCCGGAGCGGGCGCCGTCTGCGTGCGGGCCGGAGCCGGGGCGGGACGGCGGGGCTGCGCCGGAGCGGGGGCGCGGCGGGCGGGGGCGGGGCGGGAGTTACGCGAACGGCCCATTGTTACTTGCTTCTTCTTGGTCGGAGGTTGCTTCTCGACAGATTCTTTCGAAATGAATTTTGCTGGTGTGGGGTGGTGAGCCGCCTCGAGACGCCAGAGCGATTCGAAAACGAATTGAGACCGCCGGAAAACCCACGGGCCGACCCGTTTTTCGTGTTCCTCGACGTCTGATCTCGAATTTGATCTCGGATTGTGTTGACGGGCTCCATTTTGTAGATGCTGTGGCGTAGCCTACGCTGTGGTTTCATTGGCACTTGACTCTCGAGTGCGACAACATGCACGGCGGCTGTGTTCTTTGGTCGTTCGCAACGCTCCAGATGGGAAGTCTCGCCTGATATCGGGGGCAAGATTCAGGGCGGGCCAAACGGGCTGGGTTCTGTTCTCGGCGCGACTGGGTAACCGCGTCCAGAATGTTCCTCAGCAAGCCAACATTCTGACCATCTGGCTCGGCGTGAAGGCGCAAGGATTGGCTCCAAAAATCGCGATTTCCTCGAAAAAGCGTAATTTCGCAAAAAAAGTTGAATCAGCGTTTTAGCTTCGAACGACTTATTAAGGGTTCAAACTAGCGTAAATCGGGGTTTGACAAGCCGTTTTCCAACCCAAATTTACTCGCACCAGCCCCTCTTTACGCCCATTTGGATTCTGTTTTTCGCCCGTAAATCCACGCGAAATACGCTAAAACCATCGAGTCTGTCGCGCTAAATCGCCCTGGGAGCACCTTGGGGTCAGGAACCGACGTAAAGACGGCGGACCAAAGCTGGCGCCGACGCTTCCTGCGACTAGCTGTCGATCACTATCTGGGGCCTCGGCGCGTCCTTTCGGCCCGTTACTGGCGCAGCGTGTCGGCAATTGGCGCCGTGAGCGCGTGGGCGACACTGCAACGCCGGAATGGAACCCGAGGGCGAGGACGAGGCGGTCGACGGTGCGCTGGACGCGTATCTGCTGCGGCTGCGCGCCTTGTTGCGCGCCAAGGACGCATTCGCGGGCGAGAACGAGCGCATCATGTGGGTCTGGTGGCTGCACCAGCTGCAGCGGCGCCAGCAACTCGCGCCCGAGCTGTGGGACGGCGCGCCGACGCGTCTGCTTGCCGAGATCGAGGCGGAAATCGCCCGCCTGCCGACGGAAGACGACGGAGTGAGTCAGCGGAGGGAGCCGCGGATAAGCGCAGACTTTGGCATGAGCGACGAGGAGAAGCGCGACTCTGTCGGGGACCGCGGGTCGATCCCGATGATGGAGAACGGCCAAGGCGCCGCAGAAGAGGAGGAGACCGCGAACACGAGCTCCTGGACGGCGATCGCTCGGCTACTGCGGCGAGCGTCGGACGCGTTGATGGGCACTACGCCACACAGCGACCGAAACAGCTTGCCGGTGATTAGCGGCAGCGTTGCGGTGGACATCCATGAGGAGGAGAAGCAGGAATACATGGGCTATGACCCGATCTACGACCGCGATGGAGGCAGCGAAGCCTTTGCAGCGGCGGCCACCGCGTCGTCTGCGAGTCTCTTGAAACTGGAGACGAGCTCGTCGGGACAGCGCGAAGAAGACTCGCCGGCGGACCGAGGCTCGCGAGGAGGGAGTGACGGCAGTAGCCGGGGGCTTCGCCAGTCCGTGCCGAACTTGCTGCGCTCCTTTGTGAGCTACCTCGGGCTGTCCATGGAGGAGACCTTCCTGTGCCAGATCTGCTACGACTACTCGCCCGTGTCGTCCTCGGTGACGCTCTCCAACTGCCAGCACGCGTTCTGCCGGTCGTGCCTGCAGAACTACCTGGAGTTCAAGATCAGTGAGGCGCAAGTGTACCCGACGTGCTTCTTCCAGCCCAAGGACGAGAAGGAGGGCGCGTGCGCGGCCGAGATCGCAGTGAATGACATCCGCGCCATCGTGTCGGACGAGGCGTGGCAGAAGTATACCAAGTTCAAGTTCAACAAGGAGAACGAGCTGGCGCGGCAGTGTCCGTTCTGCGACTACTCGCAGCTCTGCGCGGGACCTGACGACCCCGCCTGCACCTGCGACGCCTGCGGCCGCGAGTTCTGCTTCCTGCACAGCAACGCGCACGAAGGACGCACGTGCGCCGAGTACGACAAGAAGATGCTCGCCATTGAGAAGCTCAACCACGCGCTCATCAGCGAGATCGCCAAGCCGTGTCCGGGCTGCCAGAACCACGTCGAGAAGACGGGCGGGTGTAACCAGATGAAGTGCGTGGTCTGCAACACATCCTTCTGCTGGATCTGCCTCGCCGTTATCGACGACAACGTGTTCCCGGAGCACTTCCAGGTGAGCTCGACGCCGGTCTCGTACTGTGTTGGTGCCGTTCTAATTGCCCCCGCCCCTGTTGTGCTTGCCGATGATGCAGTGGTGGAACGTCCGAGGGTGCGCCGGCAACCAAATGGCCGATGTGGAGCAGCAGAGCCGGACCGAGAAGGTAGTGCAAACGATCCTTCGGCTCGGTTTCTTCATCGTCTTCGGCCCGCCCGCGCTCGTGCTGGCCATCGTGACCTGCATCCTCTGCTGTTTCTTCAAGCCGTGCACCGCAAACGGCCGCATGACATTCCGTCACGCGTTCACCTCGTGCTTCTGCATCTCGGGCTACGCGCTGCTCGCGCCGTTCGTGCTGGCGGCGGGACTGGCTCTGCTTGGCATTGTCCTGGGCGGCGCTGCGGCCGCCTTCGTCGTGGTACTGGCGCTCTCGCCGCTGCTGTGCCTGCTTGTGCTCATCAAGTTCGACTCGTTCCGGGCCTGGAGCTCCAGCTGATCTCGCCGACGGCTGCGGTGGCCGTCAAATTGAACTGCGCCACGATCGAAGTGGCCGCAGACTTCGAAGTATCTAAGTGTGATCCATATTTAAGCTATTGAACGAAGGCAGGAGCTGGGAAGGGAGACCTGGCCAAAACTTTGACATTACCAGAAGCAATAGCCCGTGGCTTACCTTGTCTCAATCTTATCGTCTTGAGCAGCTTCCCAGCTAACTAGCGCCGTGACGTATTCGAGTGTCCGACTGCATTGCTGCCGACGACCGCTGGGGATTTGCTTCGTTGGGCGAGAGTCCGAGCTCGCAAAAGAACTTGGATACAAGGCCTAGAGTCTCCTGTCGCGTAGCCGACTCGTCCAGGCCGAGCAGCTCTCTCAGATCGCGTTCGAACGCCTGCTCCGCTCGGATCGAGGCGAGCATGCACTGAACAACACAAGGATCAGAACACTTGATCTCCACAAGCAACGGAATGCAGGACAGAAGTATACGTACGCGGATGGTGGGGGCGATCTGATCAATGTGCGTGATGTGCAGCAGCCGCATGCTCTCGAACAACACGTTGTGCGCCTTTGACCCTGGCGGCTTCATCTGCTCCCGCCGGGCCTCGAGCTCTACAAGCACATCTTTGACTTTCTCCAGTATCTGTATCACGGCGACGGCACACAAACGCAACACCACACTCGTGAAGACGAGAAGTATTACACACGAGATGATCTACCACGGCCGTACCTCGTTCAGCCTCCGCTCTTGTACCAGCGCATGCTTCCTCGGTCGCCGGCGTTCAGCGCTGACCGTCATCTAAGCCACAGTGACAAAGCATGACAAGGATGTGAGGTGTGCTATCCTAGTAACTGGCGTCTCATGACGCGTACCGAGTCAAATCGCTGGAGAGCTTGCTCCAGCTTCTCCGCGAAGGCTTGGTACACCGGCGCGATCTGTGCGAGTCGCTGCAGCGTCTCGACGTGTCGCGGCAACGTGGCCACGTCTTCCACGTCGAGTGCGAAGCAGCAACTCGCAACAATCTCGGAGCAAATGCGACCGATGCGGCGCCCAATTTCATCACGTTGCTCGGCAGCACCCTGTGTGTTCTCAGTGGACGCTATGGATGACAGCGCTGCTGGGTCGAGTGAGAGCCGGCAGAACACGTTCTCACATAAGAACGACCGGTGAAGTGATGTCGCTCGGTTGCGCTGTCGAGATGCGCCGCCACTCCGCTTGTTAATCGACTCAACCTCGACATAAAGCGACCGTAGGAGCTTGTCGTCCATGATGCGGTCGCTCAGAGCACTGCGAGAAGAGGTACCAGCACGCTCTTCAAACGGTCGGAACAATGTGGTCACCGCGTCAAGAGAGTCGTCGGTCGCGGCTGCATCCCCGTGGCCGCGCAGTCGGTGCACTTGGGCTTGAAGTCGCTCGATCTCAAGGTGGCAACCCTGTAAATACGAGTGAGCCATGGATTAGTTAGATGCTGACTACCGATAACCGAGGAGTCCACACACACGCACCAGTAACTCTCGTCTCGTGGGCCGGGCTTGAAGCATGTCCCGCAGCCGTGCGTTCTCCCGCGCCAAGTCGGTGATAAGTACTCGCTGGTCTTGCATGAACGCCTCGAGGTTGATCAAGTTAAGTCCGCCGTCACCGTGTCCCAATCGCGGGCCGCGCTCACGGACCTGAACCGTCTCCGGTAGTGAATGCGAGTCGCATAGGTCGCTGCCGTCGCCAGTCTGGTTGCTCGTCTGTGTCGGCTTGCCGCCTTTGCGACCATTGGAGCGGCTTGCCTTGGCCAGGCGAGCTATCTTTCTCGCCCACTCGTCGTGGGCATCGATAGCACACTCGACAAGCCCATCGGACCTGTCAGGCTGTTGCGCATCGCCATCGCCGTCGGAATCCTCGTGCAAGCCCGCTTCGCTCCAGCCTCCGCCCTCCAGACCAATCAAATCGTCGGCCGCTTCTTGTTTCCGGTTGTCCGAGCGCTGCCGCCGCGCGCGCGAGAGCTCCTGCTGCGCCCCCAGCGCAAAGCTCGCGTACCGCTTGACCTCGTTCCGCGCCGCCTGCAGCGTTCAAGGGATGGCGAGACAGCGTACAAAAGGTGTCAGACGCGTCGCAGAGGGGGTAGAAGCCGATGATAAACAGTTGAACGCGGTCTCCTCATTGCTGGGCGCACCTGGAGCTGCCGCTCGAGCTCGCGCACCCTGTCCTCCATGTTGAACGCGCCAACGTACCGAGTGCTGTGGCTGTTGGGATTCTCGCAAAAACGTTAAAATGGTGTGTCCCACCCCATTTTGACGGTTCAGCTGGCTCACTGTCCCAGACCGAATGGTAGACCGCCGTGTGAACCGCTCCATCCTGTAACATTGTCCCAGACCTACATCTGGAACTCCATGTGTGTCGCTCCAAACGAATCCCCGGAATTTGCCGTCAAACCGCAAGTTGAGGTTTTTTCTTTTTTTGATGGATGTGTGGGGCCGGGGCACCCGCCGCTCACCCCGCCGGGAAGGGGAGCGGCCACCTCTGAGGTCAGTCCGCGATTCCAACGGTGGGGTTGATACGTCCCGACGAGCCAGGAAGAAGCTACCGGTTGCCTGTGACGTCATGCTGTCGACCGTGCGCTCCCTCAAGAAGCCCGCGCTCAGCCTCGGCGCGCGCGCGCTGTCAGTGCCGGCGTACGTTCCGGACCTGAAGGCCCAGACGGCCAAGCCCAAGGTGCGGATCTTTTGGTGGTTTAGCAGGGAGGAGGGCGAAGATGGGGCGGAAGGGTCGAGCTCACCGTGTTCGTGGTGTTTGGTGGTGGTGGCGGTGCGGAGCAGAACATCAAGTACTTCAAGATCTACCGTTGGGATCCCGAGACGAAGGGCAAGCCGTACGAGGTGACCTACCCGGTCGACCTGGACGAGTACGTCGAAATTCGCTCCTGTTCTGCGGCGGGTCGGGCGATGCGCTAACGGGAATTATGCGTCTATGGCCGCGCCGGCGTGATGCAGGTGCGGACCGATGGTGCTGGACGCGCTGCTCAAGATCAAGAACGAGCAGGACCCGACGCTGACGTTCCGCCGGTGAGACGACCGCTCTGTACGCACACATTTACCTATGATTCATGGGCTGACGGCTCGTGCTTTGTGCTCCGTTCCTGCCCACAGTTCGTGCCGTGAGGGCATTTGCGGCTCGTGCGCAATGAACATTGACGGCGGCAACACGCTCGCGTGCCTGAGCCCCATCAAGAAGAATGCGGACGTGACGAAAATCTACCCGCTGCCGCACATGTACGTGATCCGCGACCTCGTGCCGGACCTCAACAACTTCTACGACCAGTACCGGTCGATCGAGCCGTGGCTCCAGTCGGACGAGGTCAAGGACGTGAACGTGGAGCATCTCCAGTCCAAGGAAGACCGCAAGAAGCTCGACGGCATGTACGAGTGCATCCTGTGCGCGTGCTGCAGCACGTCGTGCCCCAGCTACTGGTGGAACCCGGACAAGTACCTCGGCCCCGCCGGTGAGTTCTTTGCCGCCGAACAGTCTGCTTGGTTGATTGCTAGCCCGGTACCTGCGGCATATCTTTCTAACCGGCGTGGTGTCTTTGTGCTGCTGCTCTCTGGTGCTGCCAACAACAGTGCTCATGCAGGCGTTCCGCTGGATCGAGGATTCGCGCGACACCAAGACGGAGGAGCGTCTGCGCGCGCTGGACGACACGTTCAAGCTGTACAAGTGCCACACGATCATGAACTGCACGCGCACGTGCCCCAAGGGCCTGAACCCCGCCCGCGCCATCGGAAAGATCAAGAAGCAGCTCGCCCAAATGCACTAGGTCGGCCCTCTTTGCCCACGAGGGTGGCGCGAGGCTGTATGAAGAGAGGAGGAAGGACAGGAACGAGTAAAAGTCTCATGAAGAATCGAGTTCCAAGGTGTTCCATTGCATTTTGTCAAACGTCCATTTGACTTGTCCGAACTATGTGGTGGCGGTGGATGCGAAAACATTTTGTAACGAACCAAAGCGTACGTTGAGTAACCGGTGAATACAAATCCCAAGTGAAACGCAAGGATCGGCTGGTGTGTGTAGAGGGCGTGTGACGCGTCTGCGTGTACCACCCCGCTTTGCCCAATACTAGTACAGGATTCAAATGTACTACTACTACTATAGTACTCACGCATATCCGAAAATGTATCGTTTCGTATGAGATGTTGTAATAGTTTATAGTATTGTGTATTATTCGAGGATTATGAGCATGAACATGGCGGCAACACGGAACGAGGGAGTTGAGGTGCACTGCACGTTTACTTGCACGCCACTAGACTTCCACGCACACTGCCACTCCGTCTACGCCATGCCTGCCTGTCGTGTCGTCCGCCCTTTCTATATATAAGCGCTAACACGCTGGCTAACATACGCGGGTCCGTGGCGTAGCTTCATCAGCGTCGTCTTGGAGCACGACTTCAAAAAGTTGACCGTCTTCTTGACGCCCATCGACGACGTGTTCTTGCCGTTGATCTCGACGATCACGTCACCGATGCAAATGTGCTTCAAGGCCTCGCAGCACGGCTCCTGGCAGACGTCCGTCACCAGCGGGTAGACGCCCTTCGCGAACCGCACTTCTTTCAGCTGCAGCCCGATGCTCCGGTTCTCCTTCCACTTGACCAGGTATGTTGCGCCGTCCGGGGTGTCCATCATCGTCTGCTTCGGCTTGGGTCGTCCACGCACTTGCACGGTGGTGTTGACGGCATTCGGTGCGACCAACGGAACGGTCAAAGCCTCCGACTCGGCCAGTGCTGGCAGCTTCGTGATGCCCCTGGCGCTTTTGCCCTTCTTCTTGTACTTGGCCAAGTTGGCGTTCAGCGCCGGCTTGTTCACCTTCGCCAAGTTGACCACGCCGTCCTTGATCTTGGACACCTCGGCCATCAAATCGGCTGCTACCACATCAATGTCGCTGGAAATGTCGGGGTCAGACACCAAGGCGTCCAATGCCTCCGAGTCGTCCTCGGCTGGGTCGTCGGTCTTCGTGTCCATGACGTTGCTGCTCCCTTGCTTCTCGGTATCGTTGCCGGCGGCATCGTTCTCGTCGGCACTACCTTCCAGACGAGTTGGGGTTCGTTCTTCAATGGTGATGCTGTCGATGTCGAGCATGTCAGGCTGCTTCTTGTCGTCGTCGCCAAAGGCATCGCTGCCGATGTCAACTTCGTCGCGAAGTTGATACTCGTCGTCGGTGTCAACTACGACGCCGACTTCGACCTCGGCAATCTCCCCTGCATGGACATCGACTGGTTCGTCTTCGCTTGAAAGGCGAGTAGTCAACTGCAGCGGCTCCGGCATACTGATGCCATTTGCAACTGAGTCGTGCGAAGCCACTGGTTCTGCATCCATGACATCGTCTTTCATAGCTTCAGCCTCAACGACCTCATGCTCCACAGCAGCTGTAGCGTTCTCGACCTCCTCTGACGACCTTTCACTTTCTGAGCGAGTGATGTCTTCATTGAGGGACACAGTCGGAACGTTTTCCTCGCTGTTTGGGAGCACGCCAGGCTGTGGTGGTTCCACATCGTCGTGCGTTTCCGGGACGTTTGGTTCAGGAGTCTGCACTTCTTCAGCAGCTTCTTCAGCAGCTATGCTCCAGATGTCACGCGGAGACGCTGGCTTTGCTGGAGACTCAGGTTTTGCTGGAGACACTGGTTTCACTGGAGATACTGGCTTTGCTGGAGAGACTGGATTTGCAGGCGCAGTGTCGGCTTCCTGTTCGACATTAGTTGGGCTGGCCTGGCCTTTGTCGGCTGGACTTGAGGGCCCGAACAGGTCTTCGTAACTATCGGAGGTCTGAACTGGCGCGGGGTGATGCACTGCTTGGGGCGGTGGTGGTGTGTTTGCTTTGGGAGCGTTGTCGTCCAGCGGCGTCTGAATTGTTGAACTCGGGCTTGCAGTCGACCAAGAGACAGCGTCGCTATCTTGAGGACTCGTCGTTCGGGGACTTGTCTTGGACGACATCCGAAAGTTGGTCTCCAGATTTCCGCGCACACTTCCACCACGTCGTTCGCTGACTCGAGCGCCGAAGTGATCTAGAGGATCATCATTCAGGACTTTGACGCTGCTCCGCGAGTCCAGGAAGCCGTTCATAGATGACGACAGCTTTTGTCGGGCAGCTTCGTCCGGCCCGTTTGGTGATGGCCTCATCAGGCCAGCGCTTGAAGCTGGTCTGCTTTTCCGCGCGCCATTACTGGGATCCGCCGTCGTCGAGGGACTCACCGACCTTACAGCTGCCGCTCGATCTTGACTTGCGGCATCCGGCGCAGGAAACGGCGAGTGTGGCGACGTGCTCGGACTCCTTTCGTTCTCCCGACGATGCAGCTGGTCGACAGCAACGTTGACATGAGGGGATGGCGGCAGCGGAGGAGTGTTGGCTCGCCCCGAGTGCGGACTATCACCCCCGCTCAGTTGTCGATGCCGAAGGTTCATTCCACCTGGGGAGAGATTCGTGTCGACCGTCATCGACGGTTTGCGCCCCGGTGCCATCTTCCCAGGCGACGGCTCGCGTCTCGGCCGTTGGAACACCAATCGAACAGGTTTGTTCATTTGCTGCAGCCGCGAAAAGAACGTGTCAAACGTGTAGTCTCGCGACTGGATACCGTTCGCTGACACCAGCGTGTCGTTGACCGCGACCATGCGCTGAACTACAGCATTCGCGCTTGACGTGGAGCGGGTCACAACCGGTAGGTTGGTCATTCGGTCTTCGCCGAAAAACAGACCGAGTGATCCCGTTTCCCAGTAGACTTCGTATTCCTGGTACGCAGGCTCGCGGGGCGTGCGCGCAGAGTCGTTGGGTGTATGCTGCGGAGAGACTTCGTGGTCTCGCGTGACACGGAAAATTCCGTCATCAGCATCTGTCGTAATCCCAACAGCGCATACATTCAGTGTCAGGTCATAACGAATCTCGCTGGCATATCAACCAAACCACCTTACCTCGGGGTGCTGGCGATGGGTGCGCGTTTGATGGAGGCGGAATAGTCGAGTCTCTCCCCGACGAAGACCGCCAGAAGGCGCCGCGCGAGTGGAAGCTCTTGGGGGGCTTTTGCTCATTCGGCGGCACCGAGTTGGCGCGCTGGTACTTGGAGCCACGCGGCGAGTCCGCAGACGAAGCCGAGCCAAGGCTTGACGACGAGTTGGAGCGCTGATCAAACCCCGGGTGCGCCATCCCCACCCCCATCTCGTCATCCGACGTCGGTGTCCCCGCGTTTGCCCGCTCGAATCGCAGAAGCACGGGCTTCTTCATGGTCGCGAGGATCTTGAAGAAGTCCGAGAACGAGTGATCTTTGGACCGCACGATGTTGACGTACTTGAGCGTGTCACCCGGCTGGACCTCGGGCGAAATGCACGTCTCGGTCGCCTTCGACACGTACGGGATGCCATCACGCTCCGACTCGAGGAAGATCACGCCTAGCACGCCGCGCTCCCAGAGCACCTCGTACTCGTTCTCCTCCAACGGCGGCAGCTTGTCGCGGATCTTGTCCGCCCACGTCGTTCGCCGCAGGATGCCCCCGCCGCTACTGCTGCTGGACGTGCTCGTCGACGACGGCACGCTCGTCCCCGGGCTCGGCGTGGCGCTCGACTTGAAGAGCGGCCGCGCCTTCCGCGTCATCTTCTTCATGGCTGCCTACTCAACTGGAGGGCCGTTCGCCCTCGCTCACTCGCTCGCTCGCTTCTCCTCTAGTATATACCGCGTCAGCGTGTCCACCGCTGCTACCGCGCGCGCTAAGATGCCTGCCACAACGACAGCGAACGCGCCAGCAACAAGGGGGAGCGACCGTCAATACCGCGTGGTCCCCGGTACAAATAACTAGCAAAGCGAGAAAGGACGGCAACGCACACTGTGTTTGCGAGTCCGCGGCTTCAGCCGGGAAAGCGAGCAAGCCGCGCCGAGCTTCGCGTAGTAGATGAGGAGGGGGAGCCCGCGTGAGTTCCCGCGCCGGCCCGTGCGTTCCCCCGTCCGTGCGTTGGTCGGTCCGTCCGTCCGTCGGTCGCCGCGCTGTCCGCGCCGCAACACTCGAGTGGATTATACTGGGGGAAGTGTTTATCCTGCGCCGGCTTTCGCTTGGTCGTACGGCACACAGTATGGGTAACGCGGTACGTTTTAGCGCCGCGAATTGGCCGGTATTTTGAGGTGGGAGGGGGGGCGGGCAGGGGGCTGTTGCGCTCGCTCCGCGCCGATCCCTTCCCCGCAGTGGCGCTGTTGTATGGCAGTTTGTATGCCGCTTAGTAATTCTTTCGCTCCGTTGTCAACGCCACAAAAAAAAAAAGACAGTGGAAAAAACGGGCCGGCTGTTTTTGGTTTCAAAAGACGGGAAGTTGCGCGTAATTCAGGGTTGCGCATCTCTCCTTTGAATTGAACGCGGCCTTATCCATCAGCGAATTAGAGGTGTAAAATATATTATTTTGAGGTTTTAGAGTGGACTGTCCGGACGTTGTCAATCACAAGCACATCGACCCAGCAACCTAACCTCAGAAACGAAGATGTATATTAATAATAGCATGTGAGCAACCCGCAACCCTCGACAATTTATCGCTATACGCACCCTGACACATATGAGATTTTGTCCTTCGTTTTCAGACGTTAATAGCATTTTTAAAACTTAGATACGCTATTATTTCGAAAACATTCAGAATGACTTCAGCAATGCCTTGATATTACTATGCCAATCGGGACGAAGTCCAAATTCTTTTTTTTACCATGCCAAAAATGTCGGTTGACCGAGCGGCTCCTCATCATTTCCAGCAGAGGCGTAGCATGAGCATGAGGAGCGAAATAGCTTCGCGCCGCGCGGCTTGCGGCTTCTAGAACAAAGGCAGGTCGGTTCCTTTATCGTCATGGGCAGCGCGCCGGCGTCACGTGCATGGTCAGTCCCTTCAGTACTAGTGCAAGTCGCGGGAGGTTTCGCATGCCCAGTACTGTTCAATGGGCGTCACGCGTGACTCGACGTCGCGTCCTTTGGCGCATCGGCCACGTCCGACGTGGCCCTGTGCCAGTTCCAGCTCCCCATTGCAATCAAGCAGCCATCGCTCGTGACTGGTCGCGGAGGGTTTAACGCCGAGAGCAGCCGCTGCTGGGTTCGCGTCGCCTTGCGCGAGGATCGCGTTCGGTCGCCACTGTGACTGTTGTCGCATCCCACACCGTCAAGGAGCCCAGGCAAGAAACGCACCCGACCGATGGGGTGATCGATCGAGATCCGATACAAGGCATCAGTAGAGACGGTGACTCGAGGATGACGGACGACGTGGCCAGTGGTGTCCGACACTAAGAGCGAAGATGGAAGGGTTGTTCAACGGGATGACCATCTCCGAGCGTCTTGCGGCGGTCGCACAAGTCGGCATCGAGAGTCCGTCTGTGAATTTCCCAGCGTCGCAGGTGCCGTCGAAAATCCGAGCTACGCTGGCAATGTACCTCTTGGACTGGGACGAGCTCGACGGAAACCTCCAGCGCCTGCTGCTTTGGGACGCCGGCTACGTTCTCGCCAACAGC
>JAADXW010000529.1:0-19832 GCA_023337975.1 Phytopythium ostracodes
CCCCCCCCCCCCCTCTCGCCTTGGATATCCGTATACGGGTTTGGTGCATTTTCGCTAGTCAAAATGTACGGAATGTGTCAAAATGGTTGCTTTGGATGAGATGCTGACTTGGTTTTGGTATACAAAAATGATCCTTTAGGATAGTGTCAAGATATGACATTTAATGTGGGTGGTTCGCGTCGAATCAGAAATCAGCTCTTGCTATAGTGACCACCAAGAAACTTCAACCTGACAAATGCTCCACCCTCAAGCTGTGGTGGCACCACCACAGGCTCATCATGCACATCCATGCACACCCAATGCCGCACTACGTGTCCATGTATCTGCTTCCTTTACATACACTACAGTATGCAATTCTGTATGCACCTGCGACTCATTGTCTCGGGCTCACCCCGTCAACCTTCCTTGGCCACTTGACCCGGCGCTTGACGTGCGCAGTCGGCTGCCAGGGCTCTCACTGCAGCGCTGTCGCTCCCATTTGTCACGCGCTCCAATGACGACGCAATGGACTCCACACTGACGTTGCTCTCGGCACTCGGACGCTGCCTCAGGGATGACACCAGGGCGCTCAACGCACCCACGGCTTGCTCCTGCAGCGCCAGCGACGCCTTGCAGCCGCTGGCTTCGCCATCTTGCACTAGTTGCAACAGAGCGCTCACGACCTCGTCTGTCGCGACTTGTTCGCTTAGTAGTTTGCTTGCGGCCGCCATGTTCCACAGCGCACCTGCCGCTTCGACTTTCTCTGCGTCCGTCCCGATCGCCAACACCGATGTCAACAGGGCGATGCCACCCGCAGCGACGATGGCTGACGCACACGCGCGGCGCTCAAGCGCCAGGTTCCGTAGCGCACCAAGGGCATTCACTCGCACCGACACGACGTCGTCCTGTTCCCGTTTGGAGCTTCCACTAGTGACAGTAGGAAATATCGCGACGAGCATCGCACACCCGCTGTCCGAGTTCTCTCCACCGGTGTTAAACTGCGCCATGCGTGCCCTGTTGGCTGTGACCGCCACAGTATTGCGTAGAGTGGTCATGGCTGCCTTCTTGACCTCTAGCGAGGCGAAGTCGCTTCGAGAGAGGGTCAACAACGCTCCAAGTCCGCCGCAAGCGCCGACCGATCGCTTGACACGGTCGTTTCCCACTGAAAGACGCTGAAGCGCAACCATAGTCGTTAGCTGGAGGTCAGGCGACCCCGACTTGGTAAATCCGAGTAGCGACTTGATCACCATCGTGCCCGTCCCGACGACCGCTTTGACCATCGCGTCAGTCGCGAGCTGACCCAGCGTTCGTACTGCCCACAGCTTGGTGTTGTTGTCCGGACTATTGTCTAGTGGCAGCAGAGCGCTGAGCTGATGGCTCGGCAACTTGTGTGGATGTCGACGGAGAGCATCAACCGTCAAGAAGAAGGTTTCGGGAGCCAGAATCTGGTTAGTTTTCCCGTTTGCAGGACCGATCGCGACCAACCAAAGCAGCTCAATGCCACTCGGCCCGCGCTGTTGAAGCGAAACGGGAGTACTGGCGACCTTCGCCGGCGAGTCGAGACGCTCGACAAGGCACTCGAGGTAGCGGACGATGTAGTCCATCGGCAGGCGATCGTCCGATTCAAAGCTGCAAATGCGCTGGACCAGCGACATCTCGCTCTCGGACATTCGCTCGGGTCGCTGCGGTAGTCGCCGGTTGTTTTTCACTAGAGTCCGCACAGCCGCTTCGTCCAGGCGGCCCCACGGCGCTACCTCGCTCATGGCCTCAATGATGCACATCCCGATCGAATAAACGTCAGACGCGAGTGTTGGACGAGCGGCTTGCCCGTCTTTGCCTGGAAGGCACTCGGGGGCTTTCCAGCGAACCGGCCCAAGCCCTTCCAGCTCCTTGGGTTGGCCCTCACTGGCGATGAAACTCGCGCCAAAGTCGATGAGCTTGGCGATGCTGTCCGCTCCGACCACGACGGTGTTCCCCTTGACATCTCCGTTCACGATGCCGTTGCGATGCAAGTACTCAAGTCCGCGAGCGGCTTCCAGGAGCCGAGACCAGATCACGAAAGGCGCGCGGCTTTCCGCCTTGATGTAGTCGGGCAGGTTGACGCGGCTCGCGTACTCGCAGTCGATGAACGGCTTCTCGCCGCCAGGGCATGCTCCATACATATCGACGATGTTAATGTGGTTCAGCTGATACCATATCTTCACCTCTCGGGTAAACGTCTCTGGGTCCGACGCTGCGGTCGAGTCATCTTCGGTCTATGGCGGTAGGATTTGCTTGACAGCAACGTCTTGCGATCCATTCCACGACCCGAGGTGCACCGCGGCAAAGGAGCCTTCTTCGATCGATTGCTTGACGGCAGCTTCACCAGGAGAGATCACTATCCAGGGTTCATTAGAAGACGGAGAAGTGCGCTTGGGTGGATAGCTCGGAAGGATCATTCCTTCTCCGCGACTCGACAACATCTCCTTCAGACTCGACAAGACGTCGCGCAGTGTGATGCGATCCTTCTTTATCGACTGACACATGCTGTCGACAACGCGCCATAGAGTCGGAGACAGGGAGCGCGGGGTCTGCGTCAAGAGCAGCACGTCGGCCATGGCAGCGCCCAACGCGCAGATATCGTCCGTCTGTGCCTGTTCTCCGTCGACCACAGCTTCATGCTCGGTCTCGTTGGTCAAACCGGAGGCCAACAACCGCACCTTGTCGTCTTCGGGGACGCAGTAGACGCGGTCGACACTCAAGCAACTACCAGCTTCGCCGCCACGAGAGAACGCGAGCCCGCGCTCATGCAGAGCTGCAGCGCCATCGCCATCTCGTACAGCACCATGGGGATGAACACCTTGTGGCGCACGATCTGCGGGTGCAGCGACCGGAAGAAGGCGGTCAGCTGGGACGCACAGGAGCTGGCGGCGAAGAACGGCCGACCGCCGACGTGGCACGCACCTGCAAGGCGAAGAACGTTCAGGTGGCGGAGCTTGGCCCACAGATCGGCCTCCCTGACCATCTGCTTCACTCGAACCGATCGCTTCTCGCTCTTCGATGATGGGTGCAGCAACACCATCTCGTTGTCTTCAACTTCGCTCTCGTCGGCTTCGTCGCGACTGCTCGCGCTGGCCAGCTCACTGTCGGACGGCGGGACGAACCACGCGGGCAGCGTCAATACCCAGGCGTTGGATACGTCCACCACCAGCGAATACGTCGGTTCTAGGGTTTCGTCTCGCTCTCCCTCCACACAAACTCATTGTCCTCGTCTCCAGCGTGGCGGAGCAGCGTCAGGATCTTAATCTGCTCCTCGGGGTCGCTCCGCTCGACCCAGCCCACCACCTCGCTCCTCGCCATTTCACTGGCTCGCCCTGCTTCACCTCTACACCAGTGGCATCGCCACTTGGAGCTCCCTCCTTCACTTCCAGCACGCGACGCGCTCGCTTCGCTTGAACGTCTCGCTCTTTGTTCATCCTCATCCGCCAGTTTCGGGACCTCTTGGTCTCCGGCACCCCGCAGTCGTGGCTGATCAGGTCCAGCAGCCCATTCAGTCGCTCGAGCAGCCGCACGCGACGCATCGTACCCGCCAGCTCCACCAGCAGTCGACGCGGCGCTTCTTCTCCCTTCGTATCCTTCAGTAGAAGGCGTTGAAGGCGCACGAAGAGCCGCTCGGCCTTGAGCAACAGCGACAGCAGCAGCTCGTCCAGCCGCCGGTCGGACGTCGCGTCGAGCGCCCGCGCCCTCAGCTGGCGGTAGCGCGCGGTCGTGCAGGCACCCAGCGCGGAGACTATGGCGCTTCCTTCCTTCTCTCTCGGGGGTTCTTGGCTTCTGGACCGCAGGATCCGCCGAGCTTCTCACCCAAGGCGCGCATCTCCCCACCTCCTCGACCGCGTTGACGCTCTGCCCCTCATGGATGCATCCCGCGGCTTTATTACACTTTTTGCTCTATTGCACGCTTGCTTTAATATACTTGTACATTTGCTTGTCCGTCTCGAGTGTTCAGGCGGCGGACTCGAGCAGGAAGAGCACGACGGCGGACGGCCCGTGGCCGCTCTCGGCGCCTCGCCGCACCATGCGCTCCGAGACGCTGGACACGCGCACGTAGACCTCGGCGACGGCCAGCAGGATGCCCAGCGAGACCAGCAGCAGGATGAAGGCGTAGACGAAGTGCTTGCGAACGGCGGCGGCGATCCGCGCCCGCCACTTGACGCAGCAGCGGCGCACGCGGCGGGGGAGCGACGGCAACGAGACCGGGACGAACGTCGTGGGCGTGGAGGCAGCGGTCGTCGTCTTGGTCTCCAACTGCTCGACCGACTGCGCGAGTCCGCCCTCCATGTCGATAGAAGCCGTCGCGCTCATGGTCTCTTTATACAGTACAGGTCCGACGCGTGCTGTGGAGAGAGAGAATTGACGAATGAGTGATCCCCGGCCGGCTTCGGACAGCCAGCGACAGACGCAGCGCGGTGGATATTCTCGATGCGCCCTGACTCACCACACGAGCGTGAGAGCGAGGTCCGTAGTCTGGGATTACCACTGTGCGCATCATCCCGTCAGTGCTGTCAGAAACGCGGCGCGCTGCTTCCAGTGGATGGGCCGGCGTGCTCCAACCTGAGGCGGCTGCACCTCACCATCTCTTGCCTGTGTGAGTGGCTGGTGTGTTATATATTCACACCGGTTCAGCCAGCACAAATGCACAGCGTGGGGCCGCAGGTGGCGCCACCGCCCCTTGGACGCCCATGTTGAGGCACAGGGCTCCCAGCCGATCCTGCGAGAGAGGACGTGAGGCTGTAACGCAGAGAGATCTGATCATAAGCTGCAGACGAAGCCTGGATTTTGCTGCGTGGCTCTCTCTGCCCGCGATGCAACAGCCATCTGCGCCAGCGCATATCGGTAGCTGCCCATCGAATAGCCGGGTCCATGCGTCCCATCCTTTAGTTCAACCAGGTCTCTCGTCAGTTTGTACAGCACAGTATTCGGCACACGAGCCCATTGTTATCTTTACTCTTCACTGACATTTACCCACGCACGCACGCTACGTTTACAGTCAACCGCATCGGTCTCCAATCGCTCCTTTCGATCGCGCGCTCACACCAGGATGCTGTCCGGGTCGGCCTGGATCAGGAGCACGAGTAGCGCGCTGTCTCCGTCCTGTGCGCCGCGGCGGATCACGCGGTGGGACACGCTCGCGAGCCGCGCGCAGATCTCCAGCACGGTCAGCGCCGAGACGATGCCCACGAGTAGGACGACGACCGTCCGAGCCGCGTACTGACGCCACAAGGCTCGGGACCGCTGCCGAATGCTGCGGTCGCGGCTGAAGCAGCTCAGAAGGACCAGTCGGCCAGAATCCGCGGCCGGCTCAGCCGTCTTGGTCGTCTGTCGGGCTGTCGAGTCGACAGCTATGACTACTGTGGGCGTCTCCATTCTTGGTGGAAATAGTGTGCGTGTCTTCGCTTGGGAAAGTCTCGCGTAATGGAGCGAGGCGATTCGAAAATGACGAATCGATTAGGAGGAGCGACGTCCGCCGGCCAACTTGACGTTGAGCCTCGGGGGCAGAACCTCGGAATGACTACAGTACTTGGCTACGACTGCATCACGAACTTGTTACAAGTGCGACCTAGGCGTGAGACCTCATTCGTCGACGGCAATTGCCGCCACTTGCAGAGACGAAGCCTGATGTGGATACGCGTATAGTAGGTGCGTGTTGGATTTTTGTTCCTGTAATCATGGTTGCGATCCCGCTCCCAATCGCTGAGATTGGTTTCGAGGACCGTCGGTTTTGGGGTACGAAGAACAGAGCCTAGCAAGCTGGAACTTCCAGTGGAAGTGGATGGCGGTCGCCGTGTTGCACTGCCACGGCTGCCGTCGGACTGCGAGCGTCGGTTCTACGCGCGTGCAACACGGCCGTTCCACGACGCGGGCGGTCAAGTCGGCGAGATTCCTGGCGGATGGGCATTATCAGAGCTTCAGTATGCTCGCGCCGGCTCACTTGTCGTCATGGTCAAACCAGCACCCAGTACACCCACTTTACGCCGTTCGAGCAATCACAGTTGACGGCTATGAGTCAGTTGCAAGCAGTCCCGCGTCGTACAGTGCATGACAGGAGTAGACAATCGCAGTCGTTAGGGCATGGAGCGCTCGGAGGCGCCGCCCCCGGCTCAGAGCTCGTCAGTCGATCGTTTGCTTGCTTCTTCCTCGACGGAGACACTCTCTGGACCCGTCGAACACTTCATTTCTATCTATGGAGTCGCGGACGCATCCAGTTTACTCGGTGAGACGGGAGCGCCGGGGCTCCAAACTTTCTTCGTCAGACCGTCAAGCACTAGGAGTCGAAGCGAGCAGCTGCAGCTCGCACGCCCAGTGTTTAGTACAGTCTATCCTCCCTTTCCTACGAACGTGGTATTTATAGAAATTCGAAGGTATAATATTTTCCTCGATGGTACGGTTAGTATAGTAATTGCTTAAAACTGGGTAACAGTTGTATAAAGTTTCAAAGGATATGATTAGCTTATAGACGTAGAAAACAGAGGATAGACTGTACTGCAGAGCGCAGTTGGACATCTACCTTCCATGTGCAAGAAAAGAGCACTCATTATAGTCCTGCACCACTAATTTTATACCTGTCAAAATAAGTTACCTGAAACAAAAAATAATTTTGAGATTTTAATTGCTTACCTTCTATATTTTGTGTTCTTCACAACAAATAATTTGCCTTATATATTCGATACGTCCCACAGTGTCAAATTGGAGGTGCAGGACTGTATTCGTGCGTCAGTGCATTCGGAACGCCCGCGACGTCGTCTCTTGGGCGAGGAAGAGGATGGCGCCCCCAATCACCGCGGAGCGAGCCATCACCGTTCAACAAACTGCGTACACTACGAGTGCACAGTGTCTGGAGTACTGTAGGAGCGCGCATGGAATGTTGCACAGTATGCACGCGCAGTGGAACTGGCTTGCCTATCGGGTCGTCATGACGACCGCGGCACACTGTAAAGTCTCCTTCCGCTACCTTTCGCCGTCATCGCGACGGGCTCTCTTACATGTAATTTCCCAGTGAGCTGGTGCTACGCCAGCTCAAGAGTGCGACCACCGTATCACGAGCTGGGCGGCCGATGACTGCCGGCATGCTGGAGAGCAGAGTATTCCGTGCACTAGCCCCCCGCGCCTTTTCGGCCGCCTCGAGACGCGCCGTTCACCAGCAATAGCGCATGCACAGACACATTGCATACTATCATATATAATTCATTTGAGTTCGATCTGGTTCGATATACAATATGACCTCTGTAACCACGTATCCGTATAATGATTATATGCATGATGCGCTTTCGTTTTTCCGTCTGCTGCGAGCAGCTCATCGAGGCGCTGCGAGTCGAACATTGCGCATGAAGTCGGCGGACGCGGATCGTAGCACCAAGATACGGACAGTAACGCGAGGCCGCCTCGATCGCCGCGACGAGGCACAACGCGCGGCGAGTCCTCGGTACCTCCAGTTAGTCGCTCCACTTCCACATTTCCCCGGCCTCATCATGAAGCGCGAGGTATTTGTAAGAGAGATGAAAGCTGGCGACGTCAAGAACGCGCCGTCGACGCTCTCAATGGCCTTCAGAGTGCTCCTGACAGCGACTACCGCGTTCGCGTTCGCTGCAGTGGCTGCAATGGCGGCGCTCGCGCTCTACGGGACCCACGGCGGGGTCTTCCTGCACCACAACGCGCGCATCGTCGACCGACTGGCGAGCGTCTCGGGCGGCGTCCGCGTCACCATCACCTAGAAAAAAACAGCAGCGGGCTCCGATTGGTAACCGGGTACCACTTACCACGGAATGCTGCTTCCACGCACCAGCGAAGGTACCCCCAGCGTCGATCACGCGTCTTTTTACGGCCGCTTGTCGTACGTCTACCGCGGTAACGACTTCAACTTCACGGTGCTGGACGACCACGGGTTCGTCACGGTCGAGGACGAGCAGACCGGCGCGCTGAAGCTCTCTCGGTGTATGAAGCGAGTCGATCTCCCGCCGCTGCCGCTGCTACTCCCGCTGTCAGTCAAATTGCTCTCCAACGCTCTCATGAGCGTACGCGTTGTGGACGACGTCGGATCCCACTTGAACATCGAGTGCGATGTGAAGAACGGAGACCGATTGGTCGAGATGCTGATCGCGGGTGAGCCGTTCGTACTCTGCTACGAGGCTTCCTCGTCCAATACTAACACCGCCTTGGACAACAAGGCGCACGTGCTTCACGGCTCGGACGAGCAGATTGAGATCTAGTTCCTCACCGAGTCGAGCTCTTCGTTGCCGTCACGTCACGCGCTGCTTCCTCCTCGTGTTCCATCGTCAGTGTCGACGCAGTTCGTGGCGCAAGTCGACTTGTCGACGTGTGAACCACTCAAAACAAACGCGTCTGCGACTTCGGAATCGCTGTCAAGCGGTCTTTATGACTGGTTGGCGACGACCATGCAGCGCACAGACGATGCCATGCGCTTAACTATCCGCGGTGATGCACACCGCGCGCTCGCGACCCAGTCGGACTCATGCTCGTGCACAAACCCCAAGATCTGCCTGTTCGTCCACGGTCTTGGTCGGCAGAACGGATCTACGACCATCAGCGACAGCGACTACTGGGGAGACATTGACTAGGACGTCACGTGCTGCTCGTTCACCACCTCCATGCACCTCGACACGAGAAACACGCTGTGGTACGACGCCTCGGTCACCTCGCAGTTCTGTTCCACGGCGCTCTCGGTGTCGAGCGGCTCGGACGCTCAGAGCATCGCCAACGTGGCGGTAGTGGCGCACTCCATGGGCAACTTGTCCGTGGTGTCGGCGTTCCAGAAGGGCACGTGCGCGTTGGACACGTCGAGCTCCAAGTGGATTGCGCTGTCGCCGCTCATGTTCGGGTCCATGACGGCGACCACGATCCTAGAGACCTGGAGTTCGCTGTCAACGTCCGTGCAGACGTACGTTTGTGGTGGCAACGACGACTTGCTGAGCACTACATTGTACAAGGCACTCGCGAAGATGGGGCTGTATGGGAACCTCGCGACGCTCCAGTCGCTTGCTTATGACGGATCCAGCGAGGCGACAACCGAACTGAGCGCGCTTTACTCCCAAGCTGCGGTCGTGTTCGCGTCTAAAGTGACCAACGTCATGTGCGGCATCAACTCGTACAGCATCACGTCCACTGACTCGGGTGTACATGGTGGCGCTCGACAAGTTCTCGGACCATGCGAGCAGCAACAACGACGCGATGGTCGAGCACGAGAGCTGCCGCGGGATGCTGAGCGCCGAGCTGTTCGACGGCGACTGGGATGACGGAAGAGGATACTACCGCGCGAACGTGAACCACCGAGACACGAGCTCCCGCAACGGCAACGCCGTGTTCGGCGACTCGAGGAAGCCCGTCAAGTGATTCAACTGCCAGTTCAACTGAGCGAGATTGTGTCAAACATCACTTTGTTTCTTAATATCACGGTGGCATCTCACGCTAGACTCGCGTCTTCGTTGTCGCCTTGAAGCACACACGAGCACGTCAACCACGTGCGCTGGGCGTCTTGATCAGTACGGGAGCGGGAGCGGTCGGTGATGGGTCTGAGTCGACAACGGGGGATACGACCACGGCGATCGACGCTTCCTTGTCGGCTGCCGAGCGCTCCAGGTCGGCGAACGGCTCGGCCACTCCCTTGGGCGGCGGGTACTTGAGGTACAGCCCGATCTGAACGGCGCTGAGCGCGGTGGCGATGGCGTTGGGCGTGAGCACGAACATGTCGCTGTCCGCAATGCCGAAGACGACCCAGAGCGCGCAATTGACGAACGACATGGCGCTGAAGGCGATGGGCAGCGCGGCCGCCGACCTGATGCGGATCACGGTGCGCATGACCTCGAGCGGCGACCCGTACATGCAGATGTTGATGACGACCGAGATGTAGCCCATGATCTTCTCGATCTCGCGGTGCGACTCGTCCGTGACCCCGGTCGTGGCCAGGATCACGTAGAGGGTGACGACCACCAGTCCACTGACCGCGATCGCGCACAGGCGGACCACGGCGCGGCGCTCGTCGGGCGTGCTCAGCCGGTAGTAGATGAGGAGGAAGACGAGGTTGGCGACCTCTCCGATCACGCACTGCACGAACAGCGGGAAGATGTTGGAGACCAGGTACCCGTACATAGCCCTGCAGTGCATTCGATCGATGACAATGGTGAGATCACTGACTGCATCCGACTGCGATAAAGACGAGCGGACGTACCAGATGTGCGAGTTGCTGAAGATCATAACGAGCGGCACCACCGACATGTTGCCCGTGTGCTTCTGCCGCCACACGCGCAGCACGTCCGGCAGCGGAGCGAGACACACGAGCACGGCCGTGATGGTCGTGACCACGCGCAGCACAATCAGGAACGCCGACTCGCCCATCGCCGCCTCTTTCACGTCTCAAGTTCAGACGCTGACGCTGGTGCGGGGAGCGCGTGGCGAATCGAGGAATGCAAGCAAGGAGAGGAGGAGCGTTGAAAGCGACGAGGTTGGTGGTGACGTTGAAACCTAAGATGGCGAAATGACGGTGTCACTCGGACCAATCGTGAGCGGATGTGTGAGGCTGAGAGAGGTGGACAGTGAGGGAATCTGGTCCCTCGCATTCATCAACGTCATCGCAAGTACAGCGAGAGTGAAGGTGCTGAGAAGGGAGCGCTGGGAGGAGGAGCGTTGGGCTCTGCATTTGACCAATGTGAATCGCATTGGTCGCCAACAAGAGCTGCCGACGGGTGGGCGCAATCATTTGGCTGTCGTTTCCGTTGACATTGAACCGCAGGTTCGTACCGCGCTTTGATGCCCATCACCGCGCACGCACTGTAAGATGCTGAGTAAGTGTCGAACGTGGCATTCGACTGGCAAAAACTATGCTATCTACTCGAAGATGTTTACTTTATCGAGTAGTGTGGTCAACTTCAAGCACAACCGAAGGGATAATTTCAAATCAATAAGATCAAAAATATAAGGATATTAGATTTCACTGACACAATAAATTTGAAAATATGAAACAAAGATATGTTATCAATGAGGGTATCGAAATCTAAAGTAGATTACGTGACCCACATCACGAATTTGATGTGGCGGCGAGTTGCCGTAGACGATTGACGTTGATCCATTCCCAACCAGACCAGGCAACCCGAGCCTCTTCAAATGCAGGAACCACGTTCACCATTTTATTGTTGCCGGTATGTATTGCGTCGGGGCCGTGGGAACAGGCGCTCGCCAAGAGCGAATATCCGACATATTCGCGTCCGTCGACACCCCACTCCCAACTCTAACGGCTCCATTGTCGGCGCGGCTACGCTGCTGTGCTTGTTTACTGTATGAATCTAGCGTCCTTGAGGCCGCCCGCGTCTGGGATCCACCATCTTCCATGTGTTTCGTACTGATATCGTGGCTATTGCAAAGTTTGCGCGCGCTGTACTCACATTGATCGGCTTAAAAATTTTGAAAAAAAACAGTACGCACCCAAGGCATGTACGGTAGTCTGTGGAGATAACAGGAGTGTCCACCATTGTTCTGTATTGAGTATGACAGAGGAGGAGAAGACACGTGCGAGTGAGAAGCGATCCCAAGTTGATGGCTTCACTCGTGATGCGCCTCGTGTCGGTCGCTTTCGCCATGCGAGCTACTGTATCTTTCGACGGATTCGCAAGTTCAAAGACAAAGACACGACCCAGGTTCCGATGCGATGGTGCTCCTCACGTAGTGCTGGGTACACTGTACTGCCGGTGAAATATACGCCCTGAACGTCTAGGTCGCTTGATGGATTTTCAGCACGGGAGGGACGCAGGCAATCATTTGCAATCGCTCGTCGAAGCAGCTCTCACTGGTTGAGGATGACTCGGTTAACTGTACTGTAGTGTGCGCCCAAGTGCGGGACTGGTTCATGGCAACTGTATCAACCGAGGAGATTGTGGACGCGCTCGCCGACCGTTCGAACACTCGCCCCGCCCCAACTCGAAGTACTTACGTTGCACCTGCCCTCGAGCTCATCACCAGGATTGCCGTTGTGGGTACACCACGCGTGCGCAATTTTTCCGGCGCCAATTCGAACGTTGCAGGCTCAAAATCCAGCGGCGAGTACTGTACAAAGACGCTCGCGGAGCCGCCTTGAATCGACTGTGCGGTAACTGGCAGGCATCCAGAAGAACACTGCAGTCTTGCCCGCTTACCACCTTGCCATTCACAAATTTGCTGTTCGCCGGACATGCCATTCCAACCCACCCCAAGCTTCAAAGCCTCTCTCTACGCCCACAGTGCCGTCATGACATAACTGGTGCTGGCAGTCTTGTCGGCGGTCAGCACTCTGGTCGCCGTGGGGCCGCTTCCAGTGACAGGCGCCGCCGCCTCGACCACCGTCATCGGTCACGACTGGATCTTCGAGGCGCGCTCGCCAACGCACTCGCCTGGTCTGTCGCTCGTCGAGACAACCAGCGGCAGCGATGCTGACACGTGGGGCGTCTGGGCCGAGTACGAGTCGGCTACCTGCACGGATGTGCCGGTCATGGTCATCGCGCAGAACGAGTGCTCGTTCCAGCCGTCGTACGAGGACGATGGGTGCGTCAACATCGGTAATTCCGGCAGCTCGAGCAAAGAGTTGGAGGAAACCGTGCTGGGCGCTACGGCTTATTGTGCGGCAGATCTGCCGTCGGCCCTGGACGAGCTGTACGGCAACCAAGCGTACCTCCGCGTTGACTACTACAACGACTCCAGCTGCTCCGAGCTCTTGAATACTAACGTTTTTGTGACCGACGGCGCCTGTCACGCCATGTCGTACATTGACAGCGATACGGGTGAGCGCGGCATCCTCAGCAAGATCGCCACAGTCTGGGACAACGGAACGGCGTCGATTAACTGGTTCAACGGAAGCGACTGTACGGGTGCAACGAGCTACACCCTCGCGTACTCCAAGGAGCAGCTGTCGGTGAGTGAGTGCCAAGCGAGCACGACCGGCTACGCCAGCGCTGGGGAT
Source organism: Phytopythium ostracodes (assembly GCA_023337975.1). Classification (NCBI taxonomy): domain Eukaryota; phylum Oomycota; class Peronosporomycetes; order Pythiales; family Pythiaceae; genus Phytopythium; species Phytopythium ostracodes. The sequence continues at coordinate 12,956 of JAADXW010000529.1, forward strand.
GGCAACGGTGGCCTCTCCGCCGGAGCGATCGTGGGGATCGTCATCGGCTGCGTCGCGTTCCTCGCGCTTGTCGCCGGACTTGTGCTCTGGCGCCGTCGCCGCAGTCGGCGTAACGGCGACACGGGATCACAGGCGATGGTGCAGCAGGTTGGCGCCAGCAACACCTCCGTCCAAGCGCCCGAGACACCCGACCAACGCGCGAACCCGTACCAATCGGCTGCGTGAGGGCCAGCAAGCTCTCTCACTCTGTTTTGATTGCGTGCATTTCCGTCGTTGCAGGCAGACAAGCTGTTCACTGTGTGGTCCCCCAGTAATTTGCACTAGTTTATTCGCCCTGAGTGTCTAACAATGTGTTGCATTTCCGGCCAGCGTGATGCTCTGACTGCTCGATCTGGTTGGTTATGTCGCGCGTCCTGCGAGGCATCCACTTCAACGTGTCACAATGTGTCACACACCAAAAGGCAACTTTACGTCAGAGTATTAGTCACTTGGTATGATCTCGGTGAGCGGCTGCTGATGGCAACAAAGGCAAGAGTTCTCGTGTGTATCACGTCCACACACCCGGGCCGTACTCGATACTGAGAAATGCAGCCTGCTGCGTAACCGGCAACGTCGCCCAGATTCACGTCCGTGTATCCAACGGTGCTCTCATGACACTCGCCGGTCGATGGTTGCCCCTTCGTGTACTCCTTGTGCGCTTCATTCATGAAATGATCATTTGCTCTAACGCCCTCACCTCTTGACCCATTCCGTCCATGCGGCAATCATTCTGATACCTTCGCGTCTGCATATTCCCACGCAGTGTCAAGATGGAGTGGCACCCAGGCCGAGAACCGACATTTTACGAATTGAGCTCTGTTTGCGGTGGTAATAAGGAAGGAGAACTGGCGTCCGCTGTTAACGCCAAATACCGTCGCCTTGACCCTATGCAAATGCCGCTCCCTCCGTCGCCATCACCTTGTGTTTGAATCGGGTCTTTTGTTAGTTTATCTGCCGTCTCTCTTGATTGAGTCGATGCGCAGAGCTCAGCTTTTCCACTTCAGCCGTCCGTTCGGCTCGCTTCGCGTCGCCCGCCTCGCTCGCCTGCTTCTTCTCTCTCATGTTCTTCCTGTTTCTCATATTGTTACCGCCTTGTATCTCCTGCTTCGCCGTCTTCACTGCGCTAGTTGCCGCGTTGGTGCTGGCGGGCTCCTTCTTTCGCTCCAGCGCCTCACTTTGCGGCCGCTTTTCCTGATCACGCACATCGTCCAGCGACTTCTCCTGTTGCGCACCGCCGTGTCCGACGGTGCGTTCTGCAGTCTTCTTAGGCCGGCGAGGTTTGGTGCCTTGTTTCGTCTTGTTGCGCTTACGCCCAGCTTTCTTCTTCCTGCCTGGCTCTCCTGGCTGCTTGTCGACGCGACAGCTCGGCTCCTTGTTATCGATGCCAACCTCGTTGCTCTGTGGCTGATGATGTGCACCACCTTCTCTCGTTGCGTCCCCTGCAACCCCCTGCTGCAAGAGTTTGCCGAACGCAAGAGGACGCGCCGGGATTGCTTTGGAGACGGTGCCATCATCGATGACCCATGCGGGCGTACATCCGTTAGCAGCTCTCGAGCCCAAAGCCTGTGACACCTCGTCGCCGCTTCTCCGATTGCCGCTCCCTTTCATCTCCTTCTTCGCCACTACTACATCGCTGACGATGGCCTTGGTAATCGCGTGCGTCTTCTTTTGATATGGCCGGTTCGCCTTCTTGCGCTTGCCACCAACGTCAGTTGTCGCAATCCCATGGACTGGCAGCTTGTCAGTCTTGCGGGGTTGGCCGTCACTTGATCCCGTCAGTCCCGAAGCCGGTGACGAAGGCAACGACAACGGAGCAGCGGACAACAACCGTTCGAGAGGCTCAGTGTCCGGTTCTGGAGCAGCTTCATTGCTCTCGATCGCAGCTTGAACTTTCAGGCTTGCGATCAATGGTTGCCGTGCGCCACTGATAGCTGCACCGCGACCAAGACCACCGTAGCCCACAGTGTCATCAGTATTGGCTGAGTGAAGCTCCATGTCGACGTACAGCCTCTGTAACTGGACGCTGACCGCGTCCAGCATGGGCGTCTCGCCCTCGTCCGCTAGCTGGTACTGACACTTCTTGATCGTCCAACCCATGGCTCGCGAGATGGCGCGCGTCGTGTCTCGCCCAATGCGCGCGCGAGTCCCGTCCTGCCAGTACTCGACGCCCAGCATGTAGTCCGTGAAGGACGACTGCGCGTCTCGATGGCACGTGATAGAGTCGTCCAGGAATTTCCACACGGCGGTGCCTTTGATCCGGTTGGTCTTCATGCGGGTCAGGCACAGGTTGTCGAGTTGATTGACCACGCCTTCTCTCAAAACGGACGCCAGCCACAGCACGTCTTCGCTGTACTCGCTCCTGTTGCTCCGCTCGAAGCCGATAAACTGAAAGGTGTGGGCAAAGCACTGCTTCTCCACGATGTGGTCCATCTCAACCGCCGCGAGGTCACCGATCGCGTCCCCGTGGTACGCGTCCCTGCCTTCGTATCGACGCACTACCTGCTCTTCCATGAGTCCTCTCAACGTGGCGTCGCCTCCAAACATACTCGGAGAGTAGTAGGCGAAGGCTGGGTCGTGCGCCGAGCAGCAGTAGTCGTATCCGGGCTTGGGCGCGGCGTTGCACTTGTCGCCGTCGACTTTGACGCCCCGACAAACCGATCGATGCGACGAGTGGAAGCTGCAGAAGCCGAACGCGTCCAGCCCGCGGGAGATGCGGCAGCGGCTGCCGGTCGAGCGAGCGGTACCCAGGCATTGTGAGACGCTCGAGGGGGAGCTGCAGCCGCCGTGACGGACCGACGCAGCGGCCGGACGCGGCTCCATGTTGACTCCCGAGCTGACGCGAAGACACGGTATCAGATACGAAGAGTAGAATCAAATCTGAGAATGACACCCTCGTTTGGATACTAACATTTTTATTGTGCCTTTCCGTTTGTTTGCTGATCGGACTTGAAAAAGTAGGGGTTTTACGTATTGGTTGAGTCGAAGTTAGGGATAATAATCAGTTTTAGGCTTGGCTCTGGTCACTTTTACGCTTCGTGTCTGGGCTGATATTGCCGTTGGTAAAGCCCGATTGCCGACAAGTATCACGATATTCGGGCTTTCCCTTACATAAAACTACTATGTTCCGAACCGACACTGAAAGTGAGTTTTGTCCTAATCGGAGTGCCTTCCTCGTTGGTGGTGACCCTTCTTTTATATCAACCCTAATTTTATGTTGGTCTATTGCTCTAATTAGCATTATCCTAATAAGAGTTAAAGTCCGATTAAGAAGCCCGATTAGGCAGACAAAATAACAGAAAGGCGCAATAAATGGGTACAGATTTTTTACTGGACGAAGTCGTCAAAGCGGCGTGATATGCTGTCTACAGTGTAGTGAGCTCGTCGAATGGCTTTGCGCAGGTCGGAGCCTAGAGATTGCCCCTGTTTCACCAGCTCTCCAGCATGAGAAGGCTGGTGCAGGTGACAGTTCCATCGCCAGTGTACATGAGTGTAAGATCCGTTCGAGACTGAAGTCTCCTCGAAGTGGAGTGGGCCCTGCGTCGACACAGAGCAGCGGCGCGTCTACTTTGTATTGCTCATGGGACTTCGTGCGTGTCGGCGGCGGTGCCGATGCTGATGTATCTCCGTGTCTCTCACACCTCTACACCAACGGAATCCGGGGCGCTTTTGACTCGGAGATACAGTACTGTAGCGTTTAACGCGACCGCCGCGTCCTGATCAAGCCGTGACGCATGACCAATGCGCGTCTGATCAGCGCGATGACTGGGTTTAAGTGATCGAGGGATTGCCAATCACAGCGAAGTTGAGGGAGGAGAAGCATTCCCGAACGAAGAAGCTTGCTCCACCTCCATCCAATGCAACGGTCAGAAGCATATCGCCCACGGCGAACCGGCGGCTTGAAGGAGCTCTGCTGCAACTTCAAAGCCGAACGTTAACTACTGGACGAAGTTTCGGCGAGATTTGCGTTTTGTGTACAGTATGCGGCAGACGCTCTGGATTCGCGTCTCTGGCAAATCCGACCAGTGCCTCCGAACCGAATCTCGGGCATAGTGAACACAAGTCAATTCCGCTCGCGCGTCTAATCACCCGCCCGCCCTCTGGCTGATGGCACGCGACAGGCCCAACCGACATCCTCTGGATTCGCTTGAGGCCGTTTTCGACCGTAACCCCAACTCTAACGTCTATTCGCGCTGGAAACGATCAAACGCACCGGCCACGTGCCGTCATTATCATTTCGGAGGCGAGGGCACAATCTCGCTCGGTTGAATGACCGACCGCTTCAGACCGTAAGGGCCACGTCTCTTTCCTCGGAACGCGTCTCTTTCCTCGGGGCGCGGCGCCATCGCCACAAGCAGTCTCAGCATATTCCTGTGGCGCTTGAACGATTGGCGTAACTTGTCATAACATGGCGGGACAGCCTCGATATGATCAGAAGTAGGTGTAATTCCGCATTTGAGATGCGTTCGAAACACCGTGTTTTGTCAAGAACATGCTTGAGTCGACAACTCTCGCTACGTAATCCAACTCTATTCGCGGTTCGGGCGGTCGGGTTCATCGCATTGTCTCACTCTACTTCCATCCTCATTGGCCCGTTCCGACCCGGCCGGCGCTAAAATCAACTGAAAAACTCTATTTGACTGGTTAACAGTGCGGCTGCTTGGGGGCTCGTTTCTCGCCCCCTCACTGTCTCTTTACAGTACTATATTCCAAGGGTTAGCTTGCAGTTGCTTCCAGTATACTCCACCCAAGTGAACTCTCCACAAAAAGCTCTGGACGGGAACCCTTTCACTTTATCCAGTACAACTTGTTCCACCTGAATGAGTGCACGAGAACAATAGACGGAGCTGCTCGGGCATGGACGGGTCCCGAGCATCTGCACGCGCCTCGCGTTAGTATAAATAGCCGTCACTCGCTGTATTTGGCGCCTCTGAACCGTCCGTTCACCTGCCTCTACTTGTTTCTCGTGGCGCCGGCCGCGTCCCCATTGCTCTCGCCATTTTGCCATTCGCTCCGACCGGCGCAACCCAGCCCCTTCGACGCCTTCATCTCCTCCCACACACATCAGACGATGGCCTCCCTGTGCAAGTCGACGGCCCAGCGGCTGATCCGCCGGTCGGCGGTCGCCTCGACCGCGCTGCGGGGCATGTCCTCGGCGGCGGCGCCCAAGCCCCAGCGCCGCATCCTCGTCACGGGCGGCACGGGCCAGATCGGCATGGAGCTCGTGCCGTACCTGCGCGAGGCGTTCGGCCAGGACGCCGTCGTGAACTCGGACATCCGCGCGCCCGCGAGCCGCGCGGACGACGGCCCGTTCGTGTACTGCGACGTGCAGGACCGCGACGCCATGGCGCGCATCGTGGTGGAGAAGCGCATCGACACGGTGCTGCACATGGCCTCGCTGCTGTCGGCCGTCGGCGAGAAGAACCCGGCGCTCGCGCTCAGCGTCAACACGCGTGGCATCCAGAACGTGCTCGAGCTCGCGCGCCAGCACCAGCTGCGCGTGTTCGCGCCCTCGACCATCGCCGTCTTTGGCCCCACGACCCCGCAGGATGAGACGCCCGATGAGACCATCATGCGCCCCACCACCATGTACGTCTCCCTCTATTGATCAGTGTGTCACGGAGACTGCATTAAGACTGACGCTGCCCTGCTTTGCCTCCCTCTGACAGTTATGGCATCACCAAGGTGCATCTGGAGCTGCTGGGCGAGTACTACCACAAGAAGTTCGGCGTGGACTTCCGCTCGGTGCGGTACCCGGGCATTATCTCGTCCGAGGCGCTGCCGGGCGGCGGCACGACGGACTACGCCGTCGAGATCTTCTACGAGGCGCTCAAGCACGGCAAGTACACATGCTTCCTGGAGCCTAGCGCGCGGCTGCCCATGATGTACATGCCCGACTGCCTCAAGGCGACGGCGCAGCTGCTGGCCGCGCCCGACCAGGTGCTCTCGCAGCGCGTGTACAACGTGACGGCCGTGTCGTTCACGCCCGAGGAGATCGGCGCCGCCATCAAAAAGGTCATGCCCGGCTTCGAGATGGACTACAAGCCCGACTTCCGCCAGCAGATCGCCGAGACGTGGCCCCGCACGCTGGACGACAGCCTCGCCCGGAGGGACTGGCGCTGGCAGCACGACTTCGACCTGGACGCCATGGTCGAGGACATGTTCGTGGCGCTGGACGCGCGGCTGCGCGCGCAGGGCGAGCACACGCTCGGCGACCGCCTCAAGTTCAGCAGTGCGGCCAAGCACGCCGTCGCGTAGGTTTTGACACGAAAATTTAACTGCCAGCCGCGCTGAGAACGAGTGAAGAGTCCACTAGTGCGGCGAGCGAATATAGACGTTCTTTCCAGTCTGCTAGACATTGCGTGGTGAGGCTGAAGGGGGCCGATTGCATGCAGGTGGCCACTTTGACGCGGTTGCTTCTGTCACGCTGTGGGTCACATTAGTCAGGGCAGGCGATAGCGTTCGCTAGGTGTATAGAAACGCTGTTTGGCACCCCGCGCGGTAGCCATCAGTGGTGGCTTCTCGCCGTTTGATCTCTGCATCAGCCACACAGACCAATGCTTTGTGCTATTTGCCTGCTGTGAAACAACAGAGCCCGCTGTATCCATATACATCCTCTGTCTGGAAATGATCCAAACAAGTCATTACAGTGCGCGACGAAAAGTTAAGAACAAACTTTGCGCGGCTATATCTCCGCTTCTACAGTGCGCGCCATAAGTCTGTGCCGAACAGTTTTTCTTGAATTGTAACGCTAAAAACACAATTCTAACGCTGAAAATAAGGCATTGTGCTCACCAAACAAAATGCTATTGGAGCATATATTTTGTTTTCTCATCCGATC